>JAXCGZ010023141.1:5000-30000 GCA_037179515.1 Halocaridina rubra
ATATATATGTATATATATATATATATATATATATATATATATATATATATATATATATATATATATATATATATATATATATATATATATATATATATATATATATATATATATATATATATATATATATATATATATATATATACATATATATACATATATATCATAATAGATACTCAAAGGTTACGTAAAAATATGGTTGTTTCATATTACAAATGTTTATTGGAGTTTAGAATCATAAATATTACATGGACACATTTTTAGGCATACAAGTAGAAGAAACATAAATTACAAAGAAATGGGAATAAATATATGACCAGTAGAGGCAGCCAACAGAAATTGGAAGCAGGAAGAGAAAAATAAAGATATTGGATGAAGTATACATTACGACTCCCAGTACAGCAAGTAACTCTGTACATTGTTGGGTTAGGTTAGGTTAGGTTTAGCTAATATAGATTAGATAAGGTTAATGCTCAACCTAATCCATACTAACCTAATTTAACCTAACATTTACGGTGCTATTTCTTGTATTAGGAGTTGTTTTCCGTACACGATAACAAAGTGCCATTTGGCAATCAGGTCAACAGCTTTCTTGTTACAGGTATAGAGTTACAAGAGAAAAAAAAATAATTGTCTTAGAATTACAAAGATTTATACTAATATTAAAGGATACTTAATAATACTGAAAGTACTAGAGACAAGGAAAACAAAATAAGGTGCGCAGAGAGATCGCACGGCAAGTGGACGGCTAAGGAAGTGTCATGGGCTCATGGGTGAAACTTGTGAAAAACTCCAGCCCTCTCGTAATTTATTAATTTTATTTTAACCTCAGGCTAATAAATAAATTGGATATTTCCCAATATAATATATATATATATATATATATATATATATATATATATATATATATATATATATATATATATATATATATATATATAGCTCACGGTAAACCAGTGTCATACGGTAGGCAGGTTTGCAAATCCATCACACTATTTTTTACTGCTGCGGTATGCTGCGAGGAGCTATGGTTACGAACCGAATATCACCTGTGCAGTATAACGTAAGAGCAAACACACACACACACACACAGTCTTTAAATTCCTTCATGGTTATGATAGAGTGGATAGGGATCGATATTTAGATATGGCTGGCTCTAGAACTAGAGGTCATAGTTTGAAGCTTCGTAAGAAAACTTCTTTGCAGGATGTAAGAAAATACTTTTTCAGTGTAAGAGTAGTTGATAATTGGAATTGGCTAAGCGAGGAGGTAGTTAATGCTATCTCAGTCCATAGTTTTAAGGACAGGTATGATAAGTATCACTAAGTACAAAATGGAACCGATCAGGAGACGGGAAGATACGAGCTTTGGGCTCCTTCCCGTAAGCACAATTAGGTAAGCACAATTAGGTAAGCACAATTAGGTAATCACAATTAGGTAATCACACACGTATAACTAAAGCGGTTTGTCTTTTAATCTTGTGGTCATGTTCTTTCTATTATTGTATGGTGATAGATATTAAAATACCTTATAGATATTCTGTGGAGCAGAAGATGAATACAAATAGGAATAATAGTTCGAGGGTTGTTAGGGGTGAGTCATTTAGTCATTTGTCTCGACTGAGCTTAAAATGCCGTTTTTCTTCTGCTGGAAACAGATATGAATAGTGCGAAATGCCATAAGACAGGCTGGAGTTATACAAAACAAATAAATACACAAAATACAGCATGAATGAGATGGTGTCCACTTGTAGTACAACGGCCGCACCTTTGTCGAATCAGAAACGCTGAAGTAAATAGTAAAATACCACTTGACAGCAAAAAGGAACAGCTTGGATATGGTGCGGGGAAGAATTTTTTTTTACGGAAGAAAATTGATGGCTGTCATTCCATGCAGAAGGAATCATGGGTTTGATCTCTGCCTCATTCATATAACTCATAACACGGGCAGATTTTCACTGTCAATCTGCTATGTATCATTATACACCAATCCTGTATCAAAGATGCATATCCATTGTTAAAGAGAGTGGTGAAACATATTGCAAAAAGGAAGATCTTCAACTTGATGAAAAAAAAGAAAAAGGGTACAGTATTCAACTAAACAAGACACAATGAGACAATGATGATGATGCCCTTATATTGAGCACAGATAATAAATAAAGAGCTGTACTCTCATCGCATTTGCATACAGCTAATGGCTCAAAAATAATTGTTATTCAGTTCCAATTGCATCCTAAACTGACTTATTGAAACAGCGTCATGCTTTATATTTGAAATTACATGATATATTAATAAGTACGTTTAATATAAGGAGCACTCAATTTATAATCTTTGCAATAGCACAGAGGCACTTCACGTCACAAAGCATGGCTGAAATTAATAGTAGTAGTCCTTTTTCAGTCAGCAGAGCTAACGGAAACTGATGCCGAAACTTTGGTTTCACTAATATTTGAAGATACATTAGTTTCTATACGTTCTTGAGCATCACTTGACTTCTTTCGTTCTCTGATGTTATCCGTAAGGGAAGGGTTATCGTAAGCTTTGTAACCATTGGAAGGAGTCCAGTCATCTTCAAGCACATCATCATCTTTTTTGGCAGTGTATGATGAAGAGCCCGAGTCTGTACTAGCAGCCTTTGTAGCACCTGGGGAAACTACGGTCTTTATCAGGGCACTTCCAGAGCCATACGCATCACCTCCTTCTGTACCTTTGATTATATCCTCCCCTTTTGGTGCTCCGTAGGCAGTGTCCGGTGCGATGGGTGCACTGTAACCACTAGAGGGTGCTGAATAACCCTTTGTGGGAGCAACAGCATTTGAAGGTTGCTGATAAACGTGCACTGGTGGCCTTACACCTTGGTAGATAATAATTGGAGGTTTGTGGTATGCTTTTGGCGCAGGTAAGTAGACAGGAGCTGGTTTTGTTGGGGCCTTAGGAGGTCCGTAAGTGGTGGGAGGCTTGGGAGCTTTGGGAGGAGGTCCATAAGTGGGTTTAGGGGCCTTGGGTGGGGGTCCATAGGAGGGCTTAGGGGCCTTCGGTGGAGGGCCATACGAAGGAGATGGTGCCTTTGGTGGTGGACCATAAGAGGGCTTAGGGGCTTTAGGAGGCGGGCCATAAGATGGTGCAGGTGCTTTGGGAGGAGGACCATATGAGGGTGCTGGTGCTTTAGGAGGAGGACCATATGAAGGGGAAGGTGCTTTAGGAGGAGGACCATATGAAGGAGGAGGTGCTTTTGGAGGAGGACCATATGATGGAGAAGGTACCTTAGGAGGAGGACCATAGGATGGCCTGGGGGCTTTTGGAGGAGGACCATAGGATGGAGCAGGTGCCTTGGGAGGAGGACCATAAGAAGGTGTAGGTGCCTTAGGGGGAGGGCCATAGGATGGTGCAGGTGCCTTGGGAGGAGGACCGTATGAGGGTGCAGGTGCCTTAGGAGGAGGGCCATAGGAAAGCTTTGGAGCTTTAGGAGGAGCTTGAGGTGGACCATAAGTTGGCACTGGTGCTTTAGGAGGAGGGCCATAGCTTGGTCTAGGTGCCTTGGGAGCAGGAGCTTTGGGAGGTGGCCCATAGCTTGGTTTTGGGGCTTTAGGAGGAACCTTGGGAGGCCCATAAGTTGGGGCAGGAGCCTTTGGAGGAGGACCGTAACTGGGCTTTGGAGCTGCAGGGGCAGCATACTGAGCTGCTGGAGCTTTTGTGACCTGACGAACTGGTGGCTGTTGATATACATGAATTGGAGGATGTCCAGCATAAATAATGTGAGGAGCAGGAGTAGCTTTTGTAGGTGCAGCCTTGGGAGGACCATACGTTGAAGCAGGAGCAATAGGATGAGCCTTAGCTGGTGGGCCATAGGATGGAGGGGGAGCTTTTGGTGGAGGGCCATAGGAAGGAGGAGGAGCTTTTGGTGGAGGGCCATAGGAAGGAGTAGGGGCTTTTGGAGGAGGACCATAGGAAGGAGGTGGAGCCTTTGGTGGTGGTCCATAGGATGGAGGAGGAGCCTTTGGAGGAGCTTTTGGAGGAGCAACATATGTTGGAGTTGGTGCCTTAGATGCAACTTTTGGAGGACCATATGTTGGCAGAGGAGCTTTGGGTGGTGGGCCATAGCTTGGTTTTGGAGCAGCTGGAGCAGCATACTGTGGTTCAGGAGCAGGTACAAGGACTGGGGCTGGAGCTGGAGGCGCATTTATATATATGGGGCCAGTGTTTGCTGGAGCACTATACTGAGAGCCTAGAGCTTTTGGTGGGACACCATATTGTGGCCTAGGTGCCTTTGGAGGGGCACCATATTGTGGTCTAGGTGCTTTTGGAGGGGCACCATATTGTGGTCTAGGTGCTTTTGGTGGAGGACCATAACTGGGCTTAGGTGCTTTTGGTGGTGGACCATAACTAGGCTTGGGTGCTTTAGGTGGAGGTCCATAACTGGGTAATGGTGCCTTTGGAGGAGCCTTTGGAGGTCCATATGTTGGGGCAGGTGCCTTAGGAGGTGGTCCATAGGAAGGAGATGGTGCTTTTGAAGGGGCCTTATAAGATGGTGTCGGTGCCTTTGCAGGCGGTCCATAAGATGGAGGTGGAGCTTTTGGTGGAGGTCCATAACTTGGAGGCGGGGCTTTTAAGGCACCTTTAGCCGGAGGCCCATAAGACGGGGCCGGGGCTTTGACAGCTGGTCTTGGAGTATGAACTACGTGGACTGGCGGAGAACTATCAGACTGATATATTAGGACTGGCAGCTCGTGATGAGGTAATGGAACATACTTCACTGGCTGCGCCTTTCCAGAACCTTTACCGCTGCCATAACCACCGATCTGCAAAATGCATTTAATAATAATAATAATAATAATAATAATAATAATAATAATAATAATAATAATAATAATAATAATAATAATAAAAATGATAATAATAATAATAATAATAATAATAATAATAATAATAATAATAATAATAATAATAATAATAATAATAATAATAATAATAATAATAATAATAATAAATAATAATAATAATAATAATAATAATAATAATATGGAATATGTTGTCTCTTGCCGTTTTATTTGTCACTATTGATCCTCATTCGAATGAGGGAGGCCATAAGACAAGATGGAGCTAGGGAATGCCAGCTTCAAATCTGAAAGCAATAGTGACCGTTTATATATATATATATATATATATATATATATATATATATATATATATATATATATATATATATATATATATATATATATATATATATATATATATATAAATCTTATTATAATGTCATTACTCACCGTTGGTCTAGGCGGTGGCGGGAAGTGGATTACAGGAGGCTTCTCATCAGAGTACACAATAGGACCGGCATATTTGACAGAAGGTTTGTAAGCTGACTGAGTGGGAGAGGCGCCATAATCTGCGGCTGCAGACCTCAGCAGTAGCAGAAGCTGCAGGCTTGCAACCACTGCTACTATTTGCGCAATCTGCAAAATTAAAAGATCCACATAATTCAATTTAGTAATGTCTCTGTTTGTTTGTAAGTAACCTAAAACAAAGCTATTGATTTGCACATGGGTCAAAGTAATCTAAAATCTTTATAATGAAGTCATTAACGTAGAGATCACAGATAACATTGCTAAAATAAATAGTTAAAAGATATTAGAAAGGAAATTTTAATAGAAACAACCTATTGGTGCACTACGTCATTCTATCCATAAAAAAAAACAGGATTCATTATCATTATATAAATAGAAGAAGAAGAAGAAGAAGAAGAAGAAGAAGAAGAAGAAGAAGAAGAAGAAGAAGAAGAAGAAGAAGAAGAAGAAGAAGAAGAAGAAGAAGAAGAAGAAGAAAAGTAGAAGAATAAAAATAAGAAGAATCTATTATGCAACGCTAAACTGTACAAGTCGATCAAATAAGTATAATATACATGGAACTTCTACTACCTTATCTGGGTGCTCATGGAAACTCTTTGAGGTGCTAGAGTTTAACATTGCACGATGGACGCCACTAATAACCTTTTCTCAATGCTCACATGATTGAGTGAAATTCCAATTCCAGGTTTCCGTCAAGGAATAAGAGAATCTCGAATTCAAAACAATTGATCTAGTATTTTTATAGCTTAACCATCATGCAAAAACAAAAGGAGATAATATAAACTCTGATGTATTTTAAAATTTAGATATTCTGGAGGAAAAGGCTCTCAGTGAATATTGCTGGAAATTGCATACAAAAGAGGATAGAATATATATATATATATATATATATATATATATATATATATATATATATATATATATATATATATATATATATATATATATATATATATATATATATATATATATATATATATATATAAACATATATATACATATATATATATATATATATATATATATATATATATATATATATATATATATATATATATATATATATATATATATATATATATATATATATATATATATATATATATATATATATATATATATATATATATATAGCTCACAGCTAATGCTTACCTAAATAAATAAAAGAAAAAAAAATCATGGAAATGAATAAACAAATAAACAAATATATATATACTACAAATGAAAACCGATCAGATTAGCAGCGTGCTTGAAAGAGGTGAACTTTACGACCCCAAAACCCACCAGTGCCATCTTTCCATGACTCCAGCCTAGCTGTAGTTTGACCCACCGTGACCTCTCCCTCCATGCCCGCTTTTCACAAAACACAAAGCACATCGCCAGTTTACAGGAATGCGTGAGGAGCATTCGTCACTTTATATTGAAGGAAGTGAACTTAGACGCCACTTAATGGGAAAATTAAGACTTAATTATAAGGCTGCTTTAAAAAATGGGTGAAGGTGTCATTTCCAGGTAGAAAAACTGGATGTATAGACCCTCGTAGGTCGTGATCTTCCCGGGCCGCTTCTTCTTCTTCTTCTTCTTCTTCTTCTTCTTCTTCTTCTTCTTCTTCTTCTTCTTCTTCTTCTTCTTCTTCTTCTTCTTCTTCTTCTTCTTCTTCTTCTTCTTATTATTATTATTATTATTATTATTATTATTATTATTATTATTATTATTATTATTATTATTATTATTATTATTATTATTATTATTAATTAATTAATCATTCTTATCCTGATTTTGCACCCTGTGGCACTAGAGCCTCTTCTTCTTTCATACTTATATATTTTTTGTTATTTTCTGATTGTGCTTTATATTTCTTAACAATGATGAATACGATGCTGTCCATTCCATAGTTTTAAGTAGTGCAGTTGAATTATTGCCATATCGCATATCTCTATTAATCCCCATTCAAATGGGGGTGGACGCAGAATGATTGAAGTTCAGTCCCAGAACTACATGTAGTACAGATAAGTATGTGTTAAAATACTTCTAATAACATGCTTACCTTTATCGTGATCTATATCGATATCCTTTGCATATTTATATGGAGTCTCTGTATTTCACTATTCTCTCGGAGTATAGATACGGTTCTCGCTCAGAAATTACAGCAAAATGCCTTTCCTGACAACCAGTAATATCCACTAATCCTGACTTGGGACCGAGTGCTTTTGAATGAAATAAAATCTCTCTGCTTGGCTTACTCCAACCACCGCTCAGCATCTCAGTCAAGGGTGAGCCTGGCTCTCATGTGGGAGGTCCCGATCTCTCTCTCTCTCTCTTCTTAGCATCACAACCAATGTCATATCAGCAGCCTCGGTGAGTACATCATTAGATACATGGGGACGGGTACTATTTGGCGCCACCATTTTGGCACGAAACTAACCTACCCAAAGCTAGCCTAGCCAAAATAGCTTAGTGCTAAAAGGGCAATGCCAAAACAGTTTAGCGATAAAGGCATCGGCGCCAAAACACGAATGCCAAAGAGTCCCATTCTGAGATATAAGGGATCAGTAGTGGATCAGTTAGCCCTAACAGTTGCCGAGATCATAACCTCGGGAATGAGGCATACATCCCCTCCTATACAAAAACTTTTTCTCCCCCTAAACCTTGGTTTGACCGTGCCTGCTCAATGGCTATTCAGGCCAGGAATCGGGCACACCATTCTTACTAAGCTTCACCTTCTGATTTAACTTGCTCTGCTTTTATTGTAGCTAGGAATAACTGTACTGCTCAGATTCGAAGGTCTAACGCTTCCTTTATAAGAAAGTTGATGATCTTAACTCCTCTCCCGCTGACAAATGTTTTTTGTCCTTAGCCAAAAACCTCTCCAAAAACTTCTTTACCTCAAGCTTTCCCCCTCTCATTCATTCTGATGGTTTTATAGCTTGCTCTCCCACTGATAAAGTCACTCTCTTTGGCCCTCATTTTTCTGTCACCTCTTCCATAAAAGACTCCAGCGCACCTGTCCCTCAATCTTTATCCCTCTGTAACCTTATGCCCTCCCTTATCCTTTCTTCACGCAAAGTTCAAAAGGTTCTTCGCTCACTTAAGACGAAGTAGGCATCTTGTCCCAATGGCATCCATGCAAGGTTCCTTAAGGAGTTTGCAGATAAACTGGCTCCCGTGCTTTGCATGCTCTAGATCAACCTGTTACTAAGAAGGGTGACCGCTCTGTTCTTTCAAACTACTGACCTATTGCCCTAACCTTTTCTATTGCTAAAGTTTTTGAAACTTTAGTCAATGCTCACTTCTTGAAACGCCTTGAATCTAACTCACTTCTCTCCGATCACCAGTACAGCTTCTGCAAGGCAAGATCCACTGGTGATATCCTGTTGTATCTTACTCATATATGGTCATCTTCTCTGAGGAACTATGGGAAATCCTTTGTTGTCGCCCTTGATATCTCTAAGGCTTACAATTATATCTTTCACTTTTCCTCTGCCTTTCTTCACAACCTCCCTCTGCTACTCGTGATCAGCTTTGTATCACTCTTTCTTTTACTCTCAACTCTGATTTGCACAGGGTATCTGAGTGGGGAACCCAAAATTTAGTCAAATCTAATGCCTCCAAGACAGTTTCTGGTTATCTCTTTATCTTCTCCTCCTCATGATAGCCCTATTGTCTTCGAATCTAATGAAATTTACCCTTTTAATTCTATCAACATATTAGAAATCCATATAGCCTCTAACTTGTCTTGGAAGAACACATAATTCAAATTTCTAATTCTGCATCCAAAAAATTGGGGGTTCTATTTCGCTTTCATCATTACGTTTCCTCTCTACAGTTGCTTAAAATTTATAAAGGTCTTATCTGTCTCTGCTTAGAATACTGCTCACACATCTGGGGTGCTTGTTCTTATACTTATGTCCTTGATAGGGTTGAATCTAAGGCAGTGAGAATTATTAATGATCCTTCTCTTACTTCTAATCTGGATTCTCTCTCTCTCTTCGGTGTAAGGTATCATCCCTTTCTCTTTACTATCGCTACTACTTCCATTGCTGCTCTGATGAATAGGGGGGTTGCATCCCTCCCCCACTGCCGAGGCCGCGAAACACTCGCCAAGCGGCCTTATCTCACAGGTACTGTGTGGAGATTTGTAGCTCGCGGATTGATTGGTGCAGCGTCTGCTTCTTCCCATCTACATCCAGAGTCCGGAACTCTCTTCCTCCTTCTGTCTTTCCAAATTCTTATGACTATCTTCCTTCAAAAAGCGGATCTTTCGTCATCTCAGAGCTTATTTCTCCATATCTCTAGGTTCTTAGTACTTTGACTATATTTTCTGTCGGTCTTTTTCTTTTGTGTATCATTAACTCATCTCTGCCTTGTCCTTAACCATTTTCTTTTCCTTCGTCTTGGTGTTTTGTAATGCTTGGGTCTTTATTGATTAGGGCAGTTTTTGCCTGTCCCGGTATCACAATCATTAAAAAATGGTATCTGTAATTTTTGAGTTTTGGATCAGGAAATGATTAGCGATCCCCAGCACATGAAGAAATCACGTAAATTGTTAGGTTAGGTTAATGTGGTTAAGTTGTTGGTACATGCTAAGTTAGGCATTAACCTAATATAACCTAACCTAACTTGACCTATCCCAACCTAACTCCACAATATAAGGGGTTTTATAAGGCAAATCTACCCTTTCCACGGTTGCAATTCCAAGAAAAAAAAATTGTGCTTTAAGATGGGAGGTGGCATAAAAATATGTTAGAGGAAACAAGCAAATTAAAAGATAAAGAAAAAATAAATAATGAAAAAAAATTGATTAATCTTGACTACGATTTACAGGTCGACCTAAAACCACAGGAAATCTCAGTTATTTTTTTCTTTTTATATGATTGTGACATCAGAACGGAAAAAAAAAAAACCTGCCTTCATCGGGCCTGGGCACGAAAAAACATAAAATAATGAGAAACCGAGATGAGGAGTGCTGTGACTTGTCAGATGTGTAACGAATCTCCAAGAATATTCGGCAGAGAAATAAGACTTTTGCCGTTTTTCTGTCACCCTTAATCCCCATATGAATGAGGAAGGAGACAGGCAAGTTGCAGTTGGGGTATTAGGGCAGGATGCCTTTTTGATAGCAACCTGCAGTGAGCTCCAAGATAGGCTTGACACTTCCCGAGGTAAGAGCTCTAATCACTGTGTTACCGCGGTTAGTTTATGAAAATAAAGTGTAAATATAATTTTATGTAATTTAAGCTGACGACTTAATAATATTTAATAATTTCTTTTCTTTTAAAGATTTAAGATATAAAAAATTGTAAAAATGGAGATATAGTGTTGGTTTTCGATTAACCTCCATTTAATTATTTAGTCACTTCATTTCTCACATAAAGAGTTAGACAGATAGACAGATTAAATCTATCAGTTTCTCCCGTCAGGTGTCGCCAGAGCGGATCAATCGTCTCCATATCGCCCTGTCCCCTGCAGCCTCCTCCTTTACATCATACACCTACGTGTCCTCCCTCACCATATCCACAAACCTCCACTTTGGCCTACCTCTCTCCCCTCCTGTCTTACAGCTAGAGATAGACAGATAGATATATAGACGGAAAAATGTAGATAGACAGCTGATTAGTGATGGGAAATTAAGGTGGATGCCACCTTGCAATGGCCTCGAACACGGGGTTGTCACTTCCTGAGTCGAGCGTCCTGAGTGCTGCGCTTGACAGTTACGCAGTTAACAGATTTTTCCTTCCTTTTCTTCTTACGTCACCTGAGCATCATCTCAACCATCCAATTCCTCCTCCCCCCAGCGATCCACCCTTCCTCCTATTATTTGAATGACAGGAGGAGAAAGTTGGCTTGGAGCGGGCGTTAACATTTACTCCTCTATCCTGCTTTTCCTTCCTTTTCCATACCCCCCCCCCAAATCTTCCATTTTTTCACTCTGAGGGACCCCCAAGAGAAGGGGAGGAGTTTCTACCAATGATTCCCCTTTTCGTGCTTGTCCATAGGACCAAGGAGAAATGGTAGGGGGAGGGAGAGCACTAACCTTCCGATTTTACACACTGAGTACATACGGGGCCTGCATTTTATCGACCATTTTTTAGAACAAATATGGCGACATCTTATTTCAGCACGATTTTTATTTGTGTACAAAGTAGATACTTCCTGGGTCACTTTAATGCTTGGCTATCTATATATGTACCTATTTGTTTATTTTAACTGCTTGTCTGTCTATAACTGACTGCTTGTGGCTATCGGTCTCTTTTTCCAGGAGAATCATCTGCTCTTCTGTATTTCTGGTTGTTTGCTTCTCTCCATCCATGTCAGTTCAAGTGAGAAATAATCTAATCACGGCTTCAAGGCAAAATATTTTTTTTAAGTTTTTATGTCACTGTTATTCCCCTTCTGAAGAGGGGTGGGCACAGACAGGTTGAAGGTGGGGAATGAAGGTTGGATGCCCTTTCTAACGCCTAGAGGTGGGCTCGAACACGGGTTTGTCACTTCCCCAGTCGAGTGTTCTAACCAGTGCATCAGATGAGAGAAAAGACCCACAAACACAGCCGAGTTTCTTCATCTTCCCTCCTCTTCTTTCCTTCTCTTATACCCTTGACCCACTTCCAGCAGAATAGCATTACCTGCTACAGGTATGCCTTCCTCTTTGCCTTCAAAAGCCCCTGGAAGGTCATGTGGGATCAAAGGACACCAGCATCAATGACCAATCATAACTCTCCTTTTCCTGAGACCATTTCTCAAAAGATGTGAAGATTGGCTGTTGTTATAAGCCTTTTGATAGATGGGGAGTCAACACATAAGCCTAAGGTGCTATAACGCCCATAGCTTATAACTTATCTCTCAAGATTTTCTTTCACCTTCATAAGCCTACCTGGGAACTGAAGTTGTTAATATATAAATAAATATATATATATATATATATATATATATATATATATATATATATATATATATATATATATATATATATATATATATATATATATATATAAATATATATATATATATATATATATATATATATATATATATATATATATATATATATATATATATATATATATATATATATATATATATATATATATATATATATATATATATATATATATATATATATATATATATATATATATATATATATATATATATATATATATATGAGGATGGGTTTATGGCATTTCATATAAAGATATCTTCAGGAGCAACATTCAGAAGTGTAATAATAATAATAATAATAATAATAATAATAATAGCAGTGAAATCTATTATTATTATTATTATTATTATTATTATTATTATTATTATTATTATTATTATTATTATTATTATTATTATTATTATTATTATTATTTTTATTATTATTATTATTATTATCATTATTATTTTGATTACTATTATTATTATTATTACCCTCAGAGAGAGAGAGAGAGAGAGAGCGAGCGTATAAGAGAAATAAAAAGTGAATCAACACTATTACAACTTCTTTATAACCTCTCATCTTTGGTGTTTGAAAGGGAGAGAGAGAGAGAGAGAGAGAGAGAGAGAGAGAGAGAGAGAGAGAGAGAGAGAGAGAGAGAGAGAGAGAGAGAGAGAGAATGAAAAGTGCACTGAGGTATTAATTAGTCAAAGAATAGCCTCACCGTATTCCCTGCGTGTCGTAAAAGGCGACTAAAAGTGGACGGGGCGGGGGGACTAGGAATCCCCCCCCTTGTACCAACCTCCTGTGAGACGTCAAAGAAGAGGGGGAGTAGAGGGGAGAATAACTTCTCCCCAAACTGTTTTCCTTTTTTGATGTCGGCTACCCCCCAATTTAAGGGGGAAACAGCCATATATGTATGTGTATGTATCATTATTATTATTATATTGGCGTAATGTGTGATATAAACTTGAAGGCTAGTTAGAATAGCTCTTTAACCAAACATCCAAATCAAGTTTTACTTAATCCTTATCACAGCAGTTAAAATTTAATAACAGCATCATAACTCTGCATGTTGCATTTTTACATTAAGTAGTAATTAAGTATAAACTTTGACCACTTAAGAGTATGTTTTAGTTTACTTAATGCAGCTAGACCTACGGATTAACTGTTCTCCGTTTCTAAATAGAGAAATTCTTGACATTGGTAAGCGCCTAACAGCTGGTCTCCCACAGCAAAAACCAACAAATCACAAACCATGTGGTTGGAGGAGATAGTCTAGTCTAGGGAAAACTACCTCCCTCTATTATCACAGCAGCTGCTCTCGCACATAGCGTTTTCATAATGACACCAACCCCAATTATTTCAGGAACAAACGAAATTTTCACTTTACACTTCGACATGACAATGTCGTTGATTCCAAGACAAAAAAGTTAATAATAATAATAATAATAATAATAATAATAATAATAATAATAATAATAATAAAATAATAATAATAATAATTATAATAGGAGAAAAAACATACTTATTTCTAAACTGCTCTGAGTAATACGTTTCCGAAAATTAAAATAAATATAAATAATTTCATTGGTACGTCATTATATATGCAATTCAGTAAATATTTTTGTTAGAAAGCTTAAACATCTCTCGTCAGATTTTCTAAAGAACTGCAGTATATATCAAGGCATATAGTTGAACATATTCTCTCTCTCTCTCTCTCTCTCTCTCTCTCTCTCTCTCTCTCTCTCTCTCTCTCCGGTAAATACGAATTCACACTATTTATCAATTCAAAAGTGTGCCATCATATATGCTTTTTTTTTAATAAGAATCTTATTGCGGGAGAGTTTCGTTGGAGTAGAAAATATGTACCACAAAATATAATAATAGATGTTCCCCTAATCATCTTGCGGTTGTGATTTCCTGTTCATATTAATATGAGGACTCTAGTTAAAGATGGGAGGAGGAAGAAAACAAATGGAGAGAGAGAGAGAGAGAGAGAGAGAGAGAGAGAGAGAGAGAGAGAGAGAGAGAGAGAGAGAGAGAGAGAGAGAGAGAGAGAGAGAGAGAGAGAGAGAGAGAAATGGAACCGTGGAAGAAGAGGAAAAGACAAGAACTAGAGAGAAGGGAGTACAGGAGAAAAGCAACAAGAAGGGAGGGGGGGGGGAGAAAAGATGTACATAACAGTACGGAGACGGAAGTTATTGTTGATATGAGAGAAACTTACCTCCTACTGAACATACAGTAGAACATTTTTATTGTCTTTGTTTTTGTCAGGGCCATTACATTTAAAAACACGGAAACTTTCTCTTGGTTACAGTTCTCTGTGTGAGATTAAAGTTACACAGATTTCCCCCTAGGTCGTTATAGCCTGGGAATTTTTAAGTAAATATATGCAAACGAGTCACAGATTTTGGTGAGGGTTCGGAGATGAAGCCTCTTATTATAGGTTGGTTTATTATTATTATTATTATTATTCTTGTTATTCTTATTATTATTATTATTATTATTATTATTATTATTATTATTATTATTATTATTATTATTATTATTATTATTATTATTACAATCAATAGTAGTAGTAGTAGTAGTAGTAGGGGAAAACAATACATTATATTCCATAGGAGAGAAAGTTGCATACTTGTCCACATTCAAACTGTAGACTACGTGCTTTGATTGCCACGTGTAAAGTATGCAGAGAGGGAGGACAGTTCTCTCCCCATTCTATGGGGCGGAATAAGTCAGAAGGCCTGTATTGAGTAAACTAGAAGGAGAGGAGAAATTCCCAGGTATAACTGAGAGAGAGAGAGAGAGAGAGAGAGAGAGAGAGAGAGAGAGAGAGAGAATGACTGAAGGCGGAGACCTATAGAAAGAAGGAAGAATAGGAGAAAGAAAGGAAGTTCTCACAGATCTAGGTCAGAAAGAATTTTCTTCCCCCTCCATCTCCCTCCTTTTGTCCCTCCTCCCCCCACTTCGGCAAAGAAGCTTAGGTGGAGTAATGTTCTATGTGTACTCACTCTCATTATGTGTTACTATATGATTAATGAGCTTCGATGCCTCCAACGCGGGTGAAAGCTACTTTTTGCCGTGTATTTCATCACCGTTACTTTTTTCTTTTTTATGTAAAATTAAAAGACTAAAGACCAATTTACAACAGGTAACAGATGATACAGTTTTCACTCTTTCGTCCCTATTTGCATAAACCAGAGAGGGTTTTAGGCGCTTTTTGAAGGTCTTAAATCGTCGAGAAAAGAAAGCTTATATATATATATATATATATATATATATATATATATATATATATATATATATATATATATATATATATATATATATATATATAAACCAAGCAAGCACATTACATATGTGAAAACATGAATCATTTTTTACCCCGACCGGGACTCGAACCTAGGACTTATAATTACTACGTCAAGGCGCTACCAACTACACACCACAGAAGGTTAAAAGGAATCCAACCTTACAGCTTATATCTGCTATACTTAGAAATGAACGCATTCTCTCTGAATGCCACTATGATCATATTACAGATTCCCCAACCTCACTCGTGGCTTCATTTTAGCATTTAATTCAATTCCCAATCTCATTCGGGTCTTACAATAACCAAGCAAGCACACTACGGTCGGGGTAAAAAATGATTCATGTTTTCACATATGTAATGTGCTTGCTTGGTTATTGTAAGACCCGAAGGAGATTGGGAATTGAATTAAATGCTAAAATTAAGCCACGAGTGAGGTTGGGGAATCTGTAATATGAACATAGTGGCATTCAGATAGAATGCGTTCATTCCTAAGTATAGCAGATATAAGCTAAAAGGTTGGATTCCTTTTAACCTTCTGTGGTGTGTAGTTGGTAGCGCCTTGACTTAGTAATTATAAGTCCTAGGTTCGAGTCCCGGTCGGGGTAAAAAATGATTCATATATATATATATATATATATATATATATATATATATATATATATATATATATATATATATATATATGTATATATATATATATATATATATATATATATATATATATATATATATATATATATATATATATATATATATATATATATATATATATATATATATATATATATATATATATATATATATATATATATATATATATATATATATATATATATATATATATGGTATTTTCTTAAAATGTGTGAAGGTACTTACTTCTACACGAGACAAGCATAGAGTGAACAATTTTTTAACGTTTTATGTGTCACTATTAATCCCCACCCGAATGAAGGGACACAGACAGGTTGGAGCAGGGGTATGAAGACTGAGAATGCTGACTTCAGCGAGGTTCGAGGAATATAATTTTCTTTTCCTACGCGAAGCTTATGAGACGCGTTTTATCCCCTCGTCATCCTCTAAGTTGGTGATGTTATTCCTCTATGGACGGACTTCACATATCTAATGACGGACTTACGGAGCCTGTTAGTTGGCAGGGGATAAAGCCAACACGAGGGATGCCATTGCTCTCTCGTTCTTATCCCTAGTTGGCGCTGGCGAAGATGATCTTAATAAGGAGTCAAGTCGAAGTGGAGAGCTCCTCGTTCTTGACAAGGCGCTATAGCCACTTGTTAATGATGAGCGGTTTGTTTGTTTGTCTGTTTCTCTACTGTTTGATATATCACTCTTAATCCCCATGATGGGGTTGGACACAGAATGGTTGGAGATTGGGAATTAAAACTGACTGCCCTTCCCAACGCCTTACGATGGGTTCGATCGCGGGTCTGTCACTTCCCGAGTCGGGTGTTCTTTATGGAATCTAAAAAAAGAGTTTGCTCTTAAAAGCCATCACACCTTGAAATATCTAAAAAAAAAAAAAAAAATCCAAATATATAAGTACCAATAACGGAACTACAATCTAAACTTTAGCAAAGAATTCAGATTTTAAAATGCAATAAAACTTGCAGAACATAACAAATTATTGGATAAAAATAAACCCTGTTCTTCACACACACACACACACACACACACACACACACACACACACACACACACACACACACACACACACACACACACACACACACACACTAAAAGACTTCGATATTTTTCAAAATGCATTGAAAGTTGAATTACGCGAAGAAAATAACTTGAAAATCCTAACTGATGCCTTATTAGAAGGAAAATTCCCTCTAAAGTAATGGGAAACGCTCAAGAACCAAACAGACTCTCGATGTAACATATGACAGAATCATTACATGGCAATGGAAAACGTGGGATCATTGCCAATGTCAAGATCATTGCCGGCTAGTACAGCGGTAACGCGCTGGCTTCGCATTCACGAGGTCGAAAGATCGGTTCCTGTCCAAGACCGAGAGTTTAAGCTGTTTCCTGGCAGGAACTGCTGTGGTTGGACACCACAGTGGGGGGTTGGGGCTTGCCCTGGCTGACGAATACCCACTGTATTGAAATGGAAATAAAGGTTTATATTATTACTCTCTCTCTCTCTCTCTGTCTCCCTTCGAGAACAGAAGCTCAAGCAACAGGAATCTAGCCCCAAGGGATATAGTTTAATGAAGGGGGTTTGTTATACATTCCACTCATTGTCCAATATAATATCGCCTTTCTCCTGAGAAAAGTTTTTATGTAGCTCAACTGACCTAATATTTTTGCACCGCTTCTTAGGTCACAATTAGTCCTCATTCGAATGGGAGTGGATGCAGTCATGTTTGAGCTGTGAAATTAAGATTGAATGCCCTTCCTAACGTCCCGCAATGGGACCGAACCTACATTAGTCGCTTAGCGACTCACGGTCTCTACCAGCTACCTCGGCCCCCAGTTAACCTAATATCTACTGATGTATAAAAATATAGCTAGTTGACCTTATTTACTGTACTTACCGTCCTACTCTATCGTCAAGGCATCATCTGACATATCTTGTAATACATACATGTACAATGGTCGCAATTCCCAGTATATGGGGATGGTCGAGTCAAAGCGCACACATTCACCAGAAGCCAAGCATACCTCAATCATTCTTCTTAGCTCCTTGGGGATAGAGGACTGCCACAATTCCCCTTACCACCCTATTTTGGTCACTCACAGGGTAAGTGGGCAAGGATCATCCTCTTGATGCCTTGATATAACGGGCTTTAAAAGGAAAAGTAAGTCATGCTACAGCTACTTAACATTTATTTCGTCATTTCGGAAAAATTAACTTGGCTGACATTTACTATTCAGAACACATCTATATACAAAAGCCGTATTCCCCTCATTAGGTGGAGGGTGGCTGAGTCAAAGCAAAATACCATTACTCTTAGCAGGAAGGACATACAGAGGAGAGGGTTCCCAGTCCTTTCATTTCGACCCATTAAGGCGAATTTTAGGACATGCAGGCGCACACGGAGGAAGTATTCTTGCCCCCCCCCCTTCCCTTAGGGGGAATCAGAACGCAAAATATACGGATTTTCTTATAATTATATCCTTATCTTATCCCTCTGGGAAATACTCGCACTTCCAGAAGAGTTCTGGAGACTGATATCGAGTACTTTAAGATTTCAAAAATACAGAAGTCATTATTTACATTTTCATCTATATTCCTTGCATTACCGTCTCTGTCAAAGGAATTCAAGGCAGTCTGGAATCTATAGTTGTAACAAGTAGCACCATTTTATGTGTCACACTTAGTTCCCATTGGAATGAGGGTAGACACAGATATATTGGAGCTGGGGGATTAAGACCGGATGCCCTTTCGAATGCCCCGTAATGGGTTCGAATCGCGTTAGTCGCATACCGAATAATCTGCTCTACCAATGAGTTACCGCGGCTTCCTGAAATCTAGTTTTACAAAACGTATAATATACAGCGGTTATTATTATGTTTTTAATATCCCATCATTGTCAATTCTGTTATGAAGAAGTATTTCCCTAGAGCTCAATAGACAGAAATAAGAAAATTTTTCTAAATACAGTGTCCGGAATCCCCCTTGTGAGGGGGCGGCCCTGTGCTGAAAATGTGATTATAACATATATAGAAAAGTGAAGATGTTATTATTTTTTCTTTTACTGAGTACACACACACATACACACAAACACAAACACAAACACACACACACATACGCACACACACACACACACATTAATTTTCAACACATACTGACCACTTGTTGAAAAACAAACTTTCTCCTATCCACAGAAATAATACAAACATATTTTTACTGCGAGACCCAGTAAGGAACACACTTTCAAAGGCATATAGAGCACGGTGCGGGGGTTAGGAGGACATCAAACCTTAATTCCCCAGCTCCACCATGTCTGTGTCCATCACGATTCGACTGGGGAGTCATAGTGATACGTGAAATGGACAAACTATAACATGCGTACGTATTTGAACGTTAAAATCATCTGGAGAATATAGATTTCTCCTTTTTGCATAAGCGAGCGAAAAATTACACTTTTCCACCACTAAATGGGACGGGCTCAAGGTCGGGTTCGTCGGTATGGCAGGCAAGACTTTAACACACTAAACCTTACTTATCAAACGTACTTATCGGCCATACTTATCTGTCTTAATTAGTCTTCATTGGAATGGGGGAGGACAAAGATATGTTGGAGCTAGGGGATTAAAGCTGCATGCCTTAACTAACGCCCCGTGGTTGGGTCGAACCCGTATTAGTTCCTCACTAAATCGTGCACTCTACCACTGAGCCACCACTGCCTCCTTTCAGAATATGAACATGACACAAGAAAATATATGGTCTATATATATATATATATATATATATATATATATATATATATATATATATATATATATATATATATATATATATATATATATATATATATATAAATCGTATTTTACCCGACCGGGAATCGAAGCTAGGACACATACTTACTGTGCCAAGGCGCTACCAATTACACCACAAAAGGTCTAAAAGAAAAACCAACCTTACAGCTTAACTGCTATACTAGAATTGAACGCATTCTCTCTGAATGCTTGTAATATGAACAAAAAGGCATTCAGAGAGAATGCGTTCATTCCTAGTATAACAGTTAAGCTGTAAGGTTGGTTTCTATTTGGTAACTTCTATGGTGTAGTTGGTAGCGCCTTGGCGCTGTAAGTATGTGTCATAGCTTTGAGTCCCGGTCGGGTAAAATATGATTCATGTTTTCACATATGGTAATGTGCTTATTTGATAGCAGTTGATACCCAATTAGATTGGGATTTGAATTAAATGCGAAAACGAAGCCACGAGTGAGGTTGGGAGTAACTGTTATATGGACCATAAGGTATTCAGATAGAATGCGTTCATTCCTAGTATAGTAGTTAAGCTGTAAGGTTGGTTTCTCTTTTAGAGCTTCTGTAATGTAGTTGGTAGCGCCATGGCACAGTAATTATGTGTCCTAGGTTCGAGTCCCGGTCAAGTAAAATATGATTCACATATTCACATATGGTAATGTGCTTATTTCATTATATATATATATATATATATATATATATATATATATATATATATATATATATATATATATATATATATATATATATATGTATATATATATGATATATATATATATATATATATATATATATATATATATATATATATATATATATATATATATATATATATATATATATATATATATATGGTTCCGGTTTTACGTCACGGACTCCCTTTTCTAACAAGGGCTAAGACGGTTCCCTTCTTGCGAAGGGCTTGTTTTGGCAGATGGAATCGTTACCCTGATTGCATACCCTTGCTAACCTCAGACCGTGACGGGGCGCGAATCCTCGACCTGACGCATCAGAGTCGCGGACGCTACCGCTTGAGCCACGGTGATTACATATATATATATATATATATATATATATATATATATATATATATATATATATATATATATATATATATATATATATATATATATATATATATATATATATATATATATATATATATATCTTGAACGTGGTCCATGGCACCATAAGCCCGTTTCTCTCCTACAACGGAAAATCTTTTGGACTTGAATAGGACTGGTCAACAGAATGCGACGTCAAGTCTTCCTTCAGTTACAGTTCTTATTCTAAGCCCACATCTACGCCGAAAATACTGACGTATTCGTTGCACATCTCTTATTATCCCTTCAAATATGACAAGTCACAACACGCCCCATCTCTGCTTTTCTTTCTTTTTTTCTCATTTTCTTAGTGACCGGGCCCGATGAGGGCAATATTCATTGCCAATCCCGGTGTCACACTTATAAAGAATGAATATAATAGAAGTCAGTAAATGGATAAAAACTGTTTTCATATGAATATTAGAATATATATATATATATATATATATATATATATATATATATATATATATATATATATATATATATATATATATATATATATATATATATATATATATATATATATATATATATATATATATATATATATATATATATATATATATATATATATATATATATATATATATATATATATATATATATATAATGCATGCATATATGATATTGCTTGGAAAAAAACAAGCAAACATATGAAAGCAATCTTTTGCGTCTGAATATTTTCCAAAAAGAATCTGAGAAGAAGCACACATATGAAGGATATAAATGTGCTTCATATATAATCATACTCGAAGAGCAGAGTGAGTGAGTAAAAGGGAACGAGAATCATTAAAACAGTTTTCTGAGCCAGAAAGGAAATAAAATATCGTGATCTATGTTACATATAATAATCACAGCATTTTTTGTAGATAGTTTCTGAGTCAAAAATAAAAATAGATTTTTTTTTTATTTATTCGACTTGTGTTCTTATGGTTTTTCGATCATTTTCATGACAAAAAAAAAAGAACAGAAGAAAATTAATTTTTAAACTTTTTTTTTTGTCTCACGTTGTTTCGATAATTTTCATGTGAGAAGATGAAAACAAAAGATACGAGAACAGAACACTTGTATTTTCTCATGGTTGATTCTTCGTCACGTGACAAGGCAAGAAATACGATTAAATATAAGATTAATAAGATTAAGAAAACCGTAATACAGACAGTATATGCCATACAGCCAACTAATCCACCCTTTTCAACAGCAACAACAAATACAACATCGATAACAAGAACAACAACAACAACAACAACAACAACAGCAACAACAATAACAACAACAACGAAATAAATACGCCAAGAACACCCAGAGCAGCAGCATTCGACTTTCGCGGAGAAAAGTGGAACAGCTAAAAACCAGCGACATTGTGGTGTTCTTCAACAGATGGTTCCCTCAACCCCCAGCTGGTTTTGGAAATTTCACAGGTGGTGGGCGTGGCTGGTAGATATAAACAGCGATGGGGGTACAGGAGCCTAGGAGGAGAGAGAGGAAGGGAGGGGTGGAAGTCATGATGAAGAGGTAGGGGTTAGGGCCAGATGAATGACGAACGTATATTTTTCTGTAGACCAATGGGATGGGATGGGGGAAGGAATGGGATGGAATGGGGTTTTAGATCGTAATAGTTACCTTTATAGATTTATTAGATGTGCTTAACTGCAGTTTATATATATATTTTTTTTCAGTACAGAATACAGATAGAGATTCCGGGTTCATACTGTACATTGGCAGGTGCATTGAAAAAGATTTTTTGACGTTTTATGTGTCGCCCTTAATACCCATTGGATTGGGGGTGGGCACAGACCGGTTGGAGCTGGAGAATTAAGGCTAGATGATTGTACAAGCTCCCAGCGATGAGATCGAATTTGCGTTAGTCGCTTCACGATTCGCGTTCTCTACGACTGTGTGCAATGATGCTTTTGAAAAAAAAAATCATACATGCATATCGCGTACGCGGGGTGTGCCTTCACCTAATTGAATTTGCCTACTTGTGCTCACAGAAAAAGACCCATATGATCGTAACTCCCCGTCTAGTGGTCAACTTTTTTTTCTTTTTTTTCTTTCTTTTTACACACAGGTACGTATCGAATATTAAACACGACAAATAAATTTCGCATTTCTGTTTTTTTTTTCGCTTAAAGACTGCCAGTGATCAGCTATTTTAGTGTTTGATTGTGTGTGTGTGTGTTTGTGTGTGTTTGTGTGAGTGAGTGTGTCTCTTCTTGAATCGGAAAACAAATTCAATACTAATTACAAACGTAGATGAATACATTAATATCTAATAAATCTGAATTCACATACAGCCCTCAGTGATGTATAAGACTTGCATAAGAATAGCACTGTCTGTCAGTCTCTGTGTGATTACCTAATTGTGATTACCTAATTGTGTTTACGGGAAAGAGCCCAAAGCTCGTATCTTCCCGTCTCCTTATCGGTTCCATTTTATACTTAGTGATACTTATCATACCTGTCCTTAAAACTATGGATTGAGATAGCATTAACTACCTCCTTGCTTAGCGAATTCCAATTATCAACTACTCTTACAATGAAAAAGTATTTCCTTACATCCTGCAAAGAAGTTTTCTTACGAAGCTTCAAACTATGACCTCTAGTTCTAGAGCCAGCCATATCAAAATATCGATCCCTATCCACTCTATCATAACCATGAAGGAATTTAAAGACTGTCACCATATCCCCCCTCACTCTTCTAGCTTCGAGTGTGATTACTTAATTGTGATTACCTAATTGTGTTTACGGGAAAGAGCCCAAAGCTCGTATCTTCCCGTCTCCTGATCGGTTCCATTTTATACTTAGTGATACTTATCATACCTGTCCTTAAAACTATGGATTGAGATAGCATTAACTACCTCCTCGCTTAGCGAATTCCAATTATCAACTACTCTTACACTGAAAAAGTATTTCCTTACATCCTGCAAAAAAGTTTTCTTACGAAGCTTCAAACTATGACCTCTAGTTCTAGAGCCAGCCATATCAAAATATCGATCCCTATCCACTCTATCATAACCATGAAGGAATTTAAAGACTGTCACCATATCCCCCCTCACTCTTCTAGCTTCGAGTGATGGTAAGTCTAATTCCCTCAGCCTCTCATCATAACTGAGATTGCGTATTTCTGGCACCAGTTTCGTGGCATATCTTTGAACTTTTTCAAGCTTAGCTATGTGCTTTTTCAAGTGCGGATTCCAAAAGGGGGCTGCATATTCGAGTTTTGGCCTCACATAGGTTACATAAATATTTCTGAACATTTCCTTGTCCATGTGCCTGAAGGCTACCCTTACATTTGATAAGAATGCATATGCTGCCCTTACTATGCCATTTATATGTATTTCTGGAGACAAATCTGCCAGTATGTTTACTCCTAGATCTCTCTCATTTTCTGTCTCTTGAAGTTGTACTCCAGCCACCGAGTAGTCAAGCTTGGGCCTTCTTGCACTTGTACCCATTCTCATTACCTTACATTTTGAAGTATTGAATTTCATTAGCCACTTTTCTGACCACTCATGCAGATTATTTAGATCCTCCTGAAGTTCTCTACCATTGTTCTCGTTTTTTACTTTCTTCACAATCTTTGCATCATCTGCAAATATATTCATGAATGAATTTACAGACTCTGGTAGGTCATTTACATATACAAGGAACAAAAGTGGCCCTAAAACTGAACCCTGTGGAACTCCACTACTAACTCTTCTCCATTCAGACACTAAGTGTCTTACTCTAACCCTCTGTTCCCTTCCTTCTAAATAAGTTTTTATCCATTCCAAGACATTTCCACCTATTCTAGTGCAACTTCCTAATAAGTCTCCCATGCGCAACAGTGTCAAACGCTTTCTGGAAGTCTA
>JAXCGZ010023141.1:45000-50000 GCA_037179515.1 Halocaridina rubra
CCATCACCATCATCTTGTCTCGTGACTCGAGAGCTAATTTATCGTATGACATTCTTCCTTCTTTCCAGGAGGCGTTTTACTGCCGTACATTAATTATATCTTCACTTCCTCCATGACGTTGATCATTTCCTCTTATATCACATGGTATCAGTGTGGAACAACTGTGGAGTTCAATTTCTAATACCACGAGAAGAAGGTATCTGGGTAACCGCTTTTGAAGTCCAAATGATTTCGGGTAAAGCAAGTTATCTTCTGTCTTCTTATTCACATACACAGCGTTTTATTTTTTTCTTCTTTGTCTTCTTCTTCTTCCATTAATATATAGAACTATTCTTGATCTTTTTCTTCTAATCATCATTTACTCCTGTTCCTCATTCATGTGTCAGAGGGAGGTTTAATGGAGCCATTGTTTGCAGTAATCATTGACCAGGGTTCGGTACATTTCGGCGAAACCGTTTTGGCGCCCGGTGTTTGGGAACTAATCCCATTTTGGAGACAGCTCAATTGGCTAAGACGATTCTTTATATTAATAAGTTTTACAAAAGTAACTTGATAACTTTTCTTCGATGTACTAATACAAAAATCAAATCAAGATTAAAATAAAAATAATCTATAAAGACTACTACCTATTAAGGCTCTGGAAAAAGTTGAAAAGTTGATTTGTATAGTATGAATATTTCTTCTTCTAGAAACTTTTACCTAAACAAGAGATGATATGAATGCTAGTGGTATATTACGATATGAAATCAAAGTCTCAGTTTAGCAATAGATCAAAATTGATGTACGCATCCAAACATGCACACGCCCACAATCACCCATCCAGACACACACGCACACACACTCACAAAACACACACACACAAAAACAAGAAGTAAGCTGATATATACAACGCTATATTTCTTAAAAAAAAAAAAAAAAAAAAAAAAAAAAAAAAATATATATATATATATATATATATATATATATATATATATATATATATATATATATATATATATATATATATATATATATATATATATATATATATATATATATATATATATATATATATATATATATATATATATATATATATATATATATATATATTTATATATATATATATATATATATATATATATATATATATATATATATATATATATATATATATATATATATATATGTATTTATATATTGAAGCGACAAATGTTGGAGTGGATAGAAGCAAATGCAAGGCTATTAAGAACACTATTATAAAAGACACTTTAAAGAATAAGTAATTTTAGCGAATGGAAATGGAAAAAGACATGTTGGAACTGGGGAATTAAGGCTAGATACCTTTTCTAACACCCTGCAGTGGTTTCGAACGTGGGATTGTCACTTCCCAAATTGAGTGCTATCTAACCACTGCTTGAATAAATAGATGTCCTTCATTTAGACAAGAATAATTACGAAATAAAAGTTTTAGCCAAATAAATGGATGTCATTCAACAACGACATAGAAGATGCATAATTTCTTAGAATAAAAAAATAAAACTATTCAAATATAAGGAACATTACGCATGTAATAGTAACTACATAACAAACAGTATGATCATGACGTCTTTTCTTGTGTATATGAGGTAATTATTAGCAAACTTCACGCGATATTATATTTGTTTTAAAATAAAAATATTAATTCCAGGGTAATAACTTTGGCTCCATGGCGTCACTTTTTATTAAAAGCATCCAAGGGGCTCTCACCCGACCGACGCCTGGAGCCGTTTTTGTTTGGCGGGCTGTTTGTGAGTGTTCCTCTCACCCACTCTCTACCTACTCTGGTTACAATATAGGTTGCGGGCTGTGGTGAGGCTAACGTTAGAATTTCCCTACATTTTTGTAAGGTAACTTTTCAACTTTACTTTAATGTTATTCTGCCCTACAAATACTATACACAGTCATACGGGCTCCAGCATACTACTGTTTACATTTCTTCTCGGATATAATACGTGACAGACATGAATTCAACTTTAAAAGAACTGGATATTCATCACTTGTAAGGTAACCAAGTAACACCGGAGAACATTCCTGATGGTAGATTCGCTCTTAGTTTTTGCCACAGTCCTAGAAACTAGTGAAGCAAACTGAATTAGGTTAGTCTTGATCCAAGTATTCAGTAGAGTGAATCCTAACTAATAATGGCTTGTTTGGAAAATAACTCATTTTTACTTTGTTGTGGTTGTCGTTGCTTGGCAGTCTTAGGTGCCACCGTGTGTCCCCGTTCGAATGGGAGTGGAGTTAATATATCACATTCTAAAATGTGGTCATCTGTATAGACATATTCTGAAACTTCAAATTAGAAAATAATCAAATGTGTTGTAGTTGCTTATTCTTTTTAATGCACTATCTACATTGTAGGTGTCCATCTCAGTTATAATTATCAAGAAACAAACACTAATCATATCTTCAGCACAATAAATACAAGAGTCAATCAAATATTAAAGAAAAAGGGTGACCCAGTCATCATAATGATCAAACACACAAAAGGTCATGACCTTTTATACTCATAATTTCTGTTGTTTCCACAGTAGCATGACCTCAGATTTATTTTTCTTTTTGACAAAACCTTTGACCTGCAGGCCAGCTCATTCTCAGGCTCTTAACAAGCCCTATAAATCTTCTTTTATAGGTTTGTTACCTAAGAGAAAATATCATGATACTTGTCATGGAGGCCTGATTTTTTTTTTCAAAATACACATCATTTGATCACAAGAAAACTCCAAACTGTATTTATGTGATTGTTTGACCGCAAAGTCAATAAGGAATCTGTGAGAGAATTCTCCACTGGCAAAACAATTGTCTGAGAACACTCCCTCTATCTTCAGTAACGGTTTATTAACCATTGCATCTGAAACTATAAAGTAAACAAAACAAACAAATATACGCTAAGAGGAGCAAATTGCACACATATGCAACCTATGCTCATTGAAGTTTTGTCAATGAGCTCTTAATTGACTGACGTGACTTTACATGAACAGAGACTCTACAAGAAATGGGGGGCAGGGGGGGGGAATTTGGACCGAATAGTAATTTTGGAGACTCAGCAGCAAGATGATAACAGTAACGATAAATATAGACCTTACATGTAGTGACACAAATAACCAGACAGACAGACAAGCGTTTGCATCAAGGGCTGACTCAGCCGCTCTAATAACGACACACACACGGTGTCATCAACAGCCAAGAAAAAAAAAAAGTTCAGGTCTCAAAAATACATCCATCAACAACATAACGCAAGTGCCAATCTGACACTAAAAATATAAATTATTTCGACTCAAACATACACCGAATAGCTTTTGAGCAGAACAACAACATACCGGTAAAATAAACTGGTTTTCAGCGGAAGTTTATTGCATCATAAACCGTTAAGGCAGTTCTAGAATATATATGTACATAAAAAAAAAAAATATACGTATGTCAGCCCCTTCTCCCTGAAGCTATCACCTCTAAGTATCCATCTACCACATGTTTCATATATATATATATATATATATATATATATATATATATATATATATATATATATATATATATATATATATATATATATATATATATATATATATATATATATATATATATATATATATATATGTATATATACATCTTCTCTAAGTTGTAAGTTAAAACTTAACCACTCAGAAAACATGTTCTGCCAGATTTCTTCTCAATAGGTTATTTTCGACCCACTAGCCTTAAATTTATATGTTCTTGGTAATAGTTATTTTTTCTAAACATTCAGTTCCAAAATTGGCATCACGAACTTATATATTTATTTACACATAACTTCGTTCAGGCACATGCGCATAAATTTCAAGGAGAGTGGGTAACTGAAGTAGGGTGGTGGTGGAATTGTGGCAGCAAAAACCGATTGAGGTAGATTAGCGTCTAGTAAATGAGTGTGCTTTGATTCGGCCAACTCCATTTCAAGGGAAATTTCGGCCATTGTATATGTATGTATGTGTATGTTTTTTAAATATCGATGGAATTGAAACTTGAAAAAAATATCTCCAATAAAGAAAAGAGAAATATTTAATATGTATATATTTGGCTGCAGTGCTTTGAAGTATCTTATTTACTTTTCATTGAAGAAAATAATAGCCAGCAAATAATGATAATAATAAAATAATTATAATAATAATAATAATAATAAAAATAATAATAACAATAATAATAATAATAATAATAATAATAATAATAATAATAATAATAATAATAATAATAATAATAATAATTAATAATAAAAATAATAATAATAATAATAATAATAATAATAATAATAATAATAATAATAATAATAATAATAATTATAAATAGAAGAAGAAGAAGAAGAAGAAGAAGAAGAAGAAGAAAGAAGAAGAAGAAGAAGAAGAAGAAGAAGAAGAAGAAGAAGAAGAAGAAGAAGAAGAAGAAGAAGAAGAAGAAGAAGAAACATACGCTTGAAGGAACATGGAAGAAAGTAATACAAAACATGTGTGTGTGTGTGTGTGTGTGTGTGTGTGTGTGTGTGTGTGTGTGTGTGTGTGTGTGATGAGAGAGAGAGAGAGAGAGAGAGAGAGAGAGAGAGAGAGAGAGAGAGAGAGAGAGAGAGAGAGAGAGAGAGAAAGAAAGAGAGAGAGAGAGAGATCACAAATCCAAATAGAGCCCAAGGGGGTAGGCTATACCACGATAAACTATCATTATTACTGTATATTCATGTGATCCTGGGAGCCTCGGGGCATTTATGGAAATTATGCCACTCCCCACTTATGACTGCTTCTGCCAGCAGGCTTCGGGGATATGAAAGTAGGTCAAATCCTTCTTAAACCACGTGTTATATGTTGATTTAATTCAAACCAAACCATATTTATACGAATCTAATGCATGGTTTGGAGTATATAGTGCTTTTTATGAGTGCGACACTAGGACAGGCAAGAAAATTGCCCTCACCAGGCCCAGGCACAAAGCAAACACTAGGACGAAGATAAAGTAGAAGT
>JAXCGZ010023142.1:0-30000 GCA_037179515.1 Halocaridina rubra
ATATATATATATATATATATATATATATATATATCTATATATATATATATATATATATATATATATATATTATATATATATATATATATATATATATATATATATATATATATATATATATATATATATATATATATATATATATATATATATATATTATATATATATATATATATATATATATATATATATATATATATATATATATATATATTTATATATATATATATATATATATATATATATATATATATATATATATATATATATATATATATAATATTATATATTATATATATATATATATATATATATATATATATATATATAATATATATATATATATATATATATATATATATATATATATATATATATATATATATATATATACATACATACATACATACATACATACATACATACATACATACATACATACATACATACATACATACATACATACATACATACATACATACATACATACATACATACATACATACATACATACATACATACATACATACATACATATATATATATATATATATATATATATATATATATATATATATATATATATACTGTATAACTCACATATGTTAAATTTTCCTTGTTTTTGTTAATAAAAAGAGAATTCACCAATGACCCAGAACACAGCATAAGCACTGTGAAAAACCTACAGTCTTAGGCACAGCTACACAGATACTACAGGAGACATGCTCCTGTTCGACAGCTTGCACTTGCCAGGCTTCTTTCATCCTCCTCGCTTATAAAATCCAGGGCAAAAAAGTAACAGCAATTCCACCTACCAACGTGATGTGTTGAGATGAGGCTTGCCCCCTATCAGATGTACCAAAAAATTTTTTTCTACAAGGTATGTTCGTTTGGAAAAAGACTGTCTCTAAGTAAAAGCAAAATATTACTGCGTATACATCTAACTTCCAATAAAGATGTGCCAATTCGAAATATTTAAAGAAAACTTAAATTTATACTACAACACAACTTCAATTCCCAAGATAAAAAAATTACTTATATCTTACACGTGACACAAACAGAGACGGTGCAAAATTAATGTGACTTAACAACCCAATAAAATTAAGAAATCAAGAAAATTAGCAATCATATCCAAATATATAAATAAATAAATAAACAAATCATAAAATTATATGGTAACAAAGTTCAAGTCTTACAATACTTAAGAAGAAGAATTAAGTATTCATATCCACTTATGCCCGAGACCTTACTAAAGACGAGGAAGAATTATGAGAGTCCTAAACCAAGCTCTCAGGAATAAGCTATACAGTTGTGAATCAGTAATTTGGGAAACCATATTTGTACCATGAAGGTCACAGACACAACTGAATACTGGGCGAGTTCCTGACCCAAATAAGTAATGAACAATAATGCATTATAATGCACAATACAGCAATGGCAGAGCAAAATAGAAAATCACATTATTATACAGTCACAAAAGAAGTACTGTACTGTATTTAAAGGCTGGGAAGTTTTCAATCTTTCTTTTCATTTTTACGTTTTTTGTTACCATCAGTCCTCATTTGGGGGTGGACACCAATGTACTGAAGCTGGGGAATTAAGGCTGAATGCCTTTTCCTATAATTCCGCCGTGATCTCAAACGCAGGTCCATCAGCTCCCGAGTCAAGCACTCTACCACTTAAACTGCGGCAGTCCACGTTGGGAAAATATTCATTACCAAGCTTAATGAAAACCTATACAAATCATTACATAAGTCAGGTTTTATTCACTAATAATATTAACTTACACTTGTGATAACTAGTTCTGAAATCAGTATGATAGTGCTGAAAATACATATGCATTCATTGTCTCAATATTTCCCTATCTCTACTCTAAATAGCTAATACAGAAATATAAATGTACTTTTTGCAATACTGTGGCACACTACTAAACTAACTCAAGTACTAAAATCAACAATACAAAATGCACTCACAACCATAAGTCACCTCACAAAGCAGACCTTATTTTCCTAAAAAGCCAAATAAATGCAAACTAACAGGATTAACCTAGACTCCCGACTGACACTGCTTACGAGTTACTTTCCTAAACATGAAAAATGACGCACGAATATCCCAATTTAGCCTAGATAACTAGGAATGAACGGCCCTTGTCCCACAGCCTTATATAAATGTGTACTAGAATAATGAAGGAAAAATATGTACAAATTCATAAAAATTAAACAGTCAAGACAATTTTTAGGCATATGCACTCTGCTAAGAAAGATAAATTTTCTCTTTTTCCCTCTCTCTCCATCAAAAACCACTGACAACGAATGGTATAAATGTACCAATTATACATCAACAAATAAGTTTTGCCATTACACATCACAATGAAGGATTCTTTTACCCATTACACATCCCTAGAATGACCTACCCATCACACATGACTAGGACATGGGTGTATATCAAGGTCAATGTCATTTACCCCATGATAAATAAACCTTTTACTTTCACTTTCACTATTCACGAAAAAGATAATAGACACACAATCTTAAGTAATTTCTTGATTGAAAGATGGTAATACAAGGTTGCCTTTCTATATGAAATCATGCATAAACCTCTTCCTAATCATACAATACACAGGTTCCTTTTTCTTCTGGAATATAAATGATATTCCTCTTCCTTCTAGATTAAAGTATGAAATGTTACTTAGTTTTCATTAATACAATAGGCTCCTAAACTCTATAGAATAGAGCATAAAGATTTACTTACAGCAATGCAGTAAAATTTCTTTTCGTTTCTTCTGGAATAAGGTATAAAATAAATTCTCTTTTCTTACAGAATACAGCAGTCATGTTCACTTTTAATGGAAGCCTGTACAGTATAAAACATAAGCCTTTCCCAACTTGTTTACTGTACTAAATGCTCCCTATACTTCTGGAATACAGCATAAAAGATTCTATCTCCCTCTGAAATATAATATAAAATATTCCTCTGGAATACAGTAAACATATGCAGTATATTCAAAATATTGGAATTAATGGGGAAAGTCTACGTTTTCATTATAAGTAATAAAACACTACATACCATCCCTAACTGAATAATTTATCAATTATCCACCTGAACACATTTTTATTAACTTGAAAAAGCTTGCTATATTTAGATACCTTCCATCAGTTCAGTTTCTCTCAGGGCAATAGAAGGGGCAACCAATCTTAGTTCTGCAGGTTCAATCCATCTGCGTCCACCAACATATGGGGACAAATAGTGAGACATTAAACGTAAAAAAGAAATTCAGGGCTACGGATAATTCATAGATAACAATTTATATAAAATATTTTGCTTGATGAGGACTATATTCAAAATTTGTGAAAAAAGATTATTATGAAATCAAAAAGCTTCGCTGCATAGCAATACATGAACTATGACAATGTCTATTCTCTTGGTCTTCCATTTCAAAAGGAAAACTATAAACACAAAGTTAATATAAAAAATTAATGCATAGGCACACCAAGCATACATTATTGATAGTTAACATACATTTGTTCAACATATATGGACGTAACAAATGCCTCAAAATGTAACAGCTGGTGACGTAAAATGAACGGGAACAAAATTACTACAGGTATTTCCAACACATCCCACAAAAACCACAATTGCAGTATTGTACATTCACACTTACTATACACGAAATCAAAGATGTACAACTTGGCTAAAAGAATGAAGGCTATGGGAAGATGACCGTTTCACTGCCATGGGATCATCTAATTTCTATGCAGGAGCACAAACTGGCAAGCTGAACCTCCATACTTCATTGCCACACCAATATGATATCTATTTGACATGAACACTGTACTATATTCATAATGCTGTATACCAAATCTATATGGACAAATTATGTGCTCTAAATATTCCAAATGCTAATCGGGAGTTTTTTATACAAAAAGGAGACACACTGTCATTTACTTCAAGTTTACTACTTTAAACAATATAATTTGCCTCTGATCTTAAATTTACAATAATATCTTCTTCTGCAAAACTCAAACACCTGAATACATAAGTCAGCTTTTGCACAAGCATTAAAAATATATACCGTCCTGCTGAACTGATATAGATTTCATGCTGACAGCATTATACAAATAGTTATGATACCTATGTAAATCAGAGGTTAAGCTCTGTTTGACCTTCAATTACAATCACTGATATTTACACGTGAAGTTAGCCCTTTATATATCTCTATTACTTCAATAAAACACTCAAAACAATTGACGTCATGCTGATGATGCCATTTCCTAAGACAAAATACAAGTGTTTTCAAATGATACTCTCGACATGAGACGAAGGTATATTTTAATCTTAAATAATAGGAGTATTATTTGAAAATGTAAACTGAATCAAATATCAAAAGATAAAAGAGAGAGAGAGAGAGAGAGAGAGAGAGAGAGAGAGAGAGAGAGAGAGAGAGAGAGAGAGAGGAGAGAGAGAGAGAGAGAGAGAGAGAGAGAGAGAGAGAGAGAGAGAGAGAGGAGAGAGGAGAGAGAGAAGAGAGAGAGAGAGAGAGAGAGAGAGAGAGAGAGAGGAGAGAGAGAGAGAGGAGAGAGAGAGAGAGAGAGAGAGAGAGAGAGAGAGAGAGAAGAGAGAAGAGAGAGAGAGAGAGAGAGAGAGAGAGAGAGAGAGAGAGAGAGAGAGAGAGAGAGAGAGAGAGAGAGAGAGAGAGAGAGAGAGGAGAGAGAGAGAGAGAGAGAGAGAGAGGAGAGAGAGAGAGAGAGAGAGAGAGAGAGAGAGAGAGAGATATACTATATTTTTTTCCAACTTACGATTGAGGGATAACCTATAGAAAATCTCCCCATACAAGGCATTAGGTGAAAAAGCTGCGCTACAATATGTTAACAAATCTTAAGGCACATTAATAAACATGTTAAATAGACGGTCTAATTTAATATACTTCACTGATGAATTTGGTATTTCATGGAACAAAAAGGAATAAAAAGGTAGCCCGTGAGGTAACCAGTTAAAAAAAGTTGTTTCACATATCACACACTGAGGAAAGGGAAAAGTGTGTCCAGCAGCCGGGAAAAATATTGTAAGTGGCATGAGCATTTGTTAAGATGCACTGATAATCTAGTTCAAGCAATAAGTGTAAACATTAGACTTCAAGATAAAATGAATACTAGCGCTTTAATTAGCAAGTTAAGGTCTTAGTTCTCACTTATATTTTTAATGAATTTTTGGTTCTTAACAACTTAAAGGATGCTTAACATGATTTCTGGGAGATGAATGATGCCTTCATCGGTTGGGATTAAAACCCTAGTCATCTAATACGAAAAGCAAATGAATCCATCTTACATCACACTTTATGTACAGCTTACTCACCAGGTCCTATCTTATATCAAAAGCAGATAATATATTCTCAAATTAATTGTCCATATATAAATACAGTATATTAAATAGCTATACGAATTCCAGAAGGCTTGACACAAAGAGATGCTAGGCCTTGGTTAACTAATATTTGGACTATAAAAATAGGTGAGTTACAGTTTTAAATGATATTGTGCATTTTCGTTTTTTTCACATAGTGAGCCTGTTCTCTCTTTTTCCAACAACTGTATATTCCCATCCTATACAAAATCAATTGGATAAAATAAACTTTTATTTTTGTACACTGATACTACCTCAAAGGTCAAGGCGAGCCGAAATTGAACTAGGGGGCTTTAGGTAGCCTGAATGAACTTTACCAAAGACAGTGAAACAGAATGAAGACTGTAAAATTAAGAACTAAAGAGCTGAGACTGCCATTGTGTTTTATATCTATATCAATTTTAAGAATAAGTACTGTTCCGGTTTTACGTCACGGAGTCCCCTTTCAACCAAGGGCTAGGACGGTTGCCTTCTTGCGAAGGACTTGTTTTGGCAGATGCAATTCTTACGCTGAGTGCATGCCTTTGCTAACCTCAGACCGTGACGGGGCGCGAACCCTCGACCTGACGCCTCAGAGTCGGAGACGCTACCGACTGAGCCACGGCGACTACTTTAAGAATAAGTACTGCAATATACAAAAGAGTACATTTAAAAGCATGCAATTAAACTTCTCATACTGGGTTACATAATTGCCTATAATTAATATATATATATATATATATATATATATATATATATATATATATATATATATATATATATATATATATATATATATATATATATATATATATATATATATATATATATATATATATATATATATATATATATATATATATATCGGATCACACCATAACCATTAACTTCAAATAACAATAAAGTTCAATGCCAACATAGAACAATCCCAGATAACATGAAAGTACTGTATTAAATTCCCAAACTGTTCCTAATCCAATTAATAATTTAAGTACATAGTTACTAGTGATGACTGTCAATACAACAGACAGACCCACAACACTTTAAGAGAATCTTGAAATCTTGCCAAACCAGATCCAGAAGACTTCAACATCTTGCAAAGCATCTTACAATAATCAACAAGGGTTTTATATTACTCTCACAAAACTTCTACTGTCTTAAAAACCTTGAAACACTGTACTAAAAATACACCCAACGCCTATTAAGTTTAATTTTTCTGATGCTTAGCTTAGTGTTAACAGATACCTACAGAGAATTTATGACAATATTTGCACAAAGAGACACTCAAAACTCACATTTTATTCCATTTTTCTACAGATGTATATAGTAATTCTACTGAATACATAAACTCACACTATATATGCTATGATGAAAATCTAAACTAACTTAAAATAAAGGTGCAAATCATACAAATATACAGTGGTAGGCTCAATCTTATACAGTAAGATAAATCCCTGAAGTACAGAGAAATCTATAGACAGGTATATCTAATTATGTACAGTATGTAATTTTATATATACTGTATATATATATATATATATATATATATATATATATATATATATATATATATATATATATATATATATATATATATATATATATATATATATATATATATATATACTAACAATTACAAATTACATAAATTAAACCTATTGACATAAAATAAATCACAAACTATTACTCTAAGAGCACCACGTAATTAAAAGTTATAAAAACCATTTCACTCCTTTAGATATTATTTAGTAAATACAAATAAAAATTTTCAATATTCACAACCACCTTACGAGAAAAAATACAATTGCACAAATGCACTTACTTCCATACTAATTTATTTTAAAAGTTTAAATTATTTCACATCAAACACCAAAATTTGACTCAGGTTCACAATTTCACACACTGCCACAGAATTCAACAGTAAGCACTTTTAACTACAGTATACCATACTTTAAAAAATCAAATACCATAGTTTTATATACTGTAGTTTAAAACAATGTAACAATAACGGCAGTCACAGAGCACCAGCTTCATTAAATATTACTACCACCAAATTCTACAACAAACACTTAGTAATGTATTACAAAAATATCACATACAGTATATATTATCTAGCTATAATCAAAGTAACATTAAAATAGCACAAAGGATTGTATCCGTCAGAACACCAGATAACTTTACATGATACAGTCTTCACAAACAAACATTTATAGTACATTATCGTAAGCAAAATTGTACAGGATATGAAAGGAATCGGAAGCCCTTGAAGACCAGATGACCTTATTTCACTTTTATAGCATTACCTGTATGGCCACATGGAACCTTGAACTTCCTGTGGTAGTGTGGCAATTATTGATGATGCAATAAAGCTCATTTCCCTTATTAATTATACCCTTTTAATCATGCCCAAATAACCGGTAATTGTAATGGCACTAATAGGTCAATGTAAGGTCTTAAAACAGGTCACTAGCAAAAGCCCATTTTATATTATGGGTAAATTAATGGAAGATTAAAAAAAAATAAACGGGAAATAGGCACTGGATAAATAACAGAAGGAAAGGTAAAGAACACACAGGAAATGAGAAATATGTAAGAGATAATTACCCAAATTAACAAATATCCAATTACATGTCCATCTAGCCTTCTGTCATCCCCAAAATTTTTCAACTACGGTGCTTGATTATCCAAGATTATCACTGCTAAACAATTAACTAAACTCTCCACCAGAGAACTTTAAATACTGTTCAAAAATAACATGAAAAATAACGAGGTCTTAAGAAAACGGTGATGATTTCAAATCCACGATAGTTCAAACCCAGTGAAAATGCGTCAGAGAATTAGGGAAATGACACACAGCCAATGACCACCACCTCGAAAATCAGCTGATCACCCCCCTCATCGGTAGCCCATTCCCCCCATTTCTGACTTCAGTACTCCTCATCGTGCCAAATAACGACGTAGTTATAAGCTCGAGTTGTTCTTTCATCATTATTTGAGCTTTTCAGGGCAACAGATCACCCGTAAAGCCTTAAAAACACTCGAAATGAGGTGCATTTCTTTCCCCCGATCATCGGTGAGATCCTTGACACAGTAAACAAAACCCCATTGCAGCCAACCCCATTCCCTGCTTATTTAACTCACTCACACCTCGGCTCCACCTCTCGCAACCTCACACTAACCTTCAGCAGTGCTCTAGGATTGTCCTGGATGAAGAAGGGGGTTCCTACAATCACCTGAAGGAGATAAATAAGGAGATATGTCACCGCAAAATGGCGAGAGAAAGAGAACTTCCGCTGACTGAACACTTACGATGGAGGGGGAGGAGGAGAAAGGAATGTCCCCCCCCATTGTTCATTGAAAATGGAACCTTCTTTATCTAAGGGAAGACTTTTCTTCTTATTATCTCCTTCTTCTTCTTCTTCTTTTTATGCTCGTCTTGCAGTGATCCGGGGCCCGAGCTCGATTCCCGTGCAAATGATGAGTATCCTACCGTCATTGTTTATTTATTCATTTATCTACATATAATTATATGGGAACTGAAAATGTAAGATTTCCTTTGCAAGAATCTTGCAATAAAATGTCTTCTGCTAGACATGTAATAATAATAATAATAATAATAATAATAATAATAATAATGCTAAAATTCGTTTTATGTTCCCTATTTTTGGACCAATTTTTGCTGGTCAATTTCGATGAGTTTTGAATTAATGTGATTATTGTTTTCTTCGGGAAAGACTATTTTTAGTGTTAGAGCCAAGATTGGTGGACAGATGTGGGTAATTAAATAAACTAACTAACATACCTTAATCTAACCTAACCTAGCTCAACTTTGAAGGGTGCTACTTCCGCTTCTTATCTACAAGGAAAATTATCTTCTAGGTTAGGAAGTAGATTCATGACACGTAGATAACAAGCGGAAGTGGCTCCCTTTGAAGCCTTAATAGGGAGAATTTAAGTGCTTATATATCAGCGCTGAAAATCTCCGGTAGGCTATGGAAGAGGTTTATGAAATTAATAATAATAATAATAATAATAATAATAATAATAATAATAATAATATGTACAAGATGCTCCGTCTTTCTTTTTACCTTCAGAGATTTTTCAGTCTCCATGTGGCCACGGAAGTGAGGAGACTTCACTCTCTCTTTAGTTGCATAAATAAGATTCCCAAAAGTTCTTCACCTGAAGATCGTATGCCTGTAGTTAAGTCTGCTGTATAAATATTTAACAAATTAAGATTGTTAATGAATGTTGTGTTATTTTTAAGGTTTCTCTCCGATCCTTGCCTTGTGTATTATGATAGGTTAAGATTTACAAAGTTTATAATTTTTACAGCTGTCTTGGTATAGAAATGCAAGTTGATTAACATTTGGATTATTGTGTAATCTTATCATGTTTGTAAGTGATAAAATAAATCATGGATTATTACCGGCATGGCTCTTCTCATTGCCAACAGTTAATCAAGTGCGTATCAATAACGTCAACACCAGATATCAGAATTCTTTTTACGTGCCCAGAACTTCCACTGATATTGGGGCAAGAGCCTTAAATGTAATGGGCCCGAGACTTTGGAACTCTTTACCCGCAAACTTAAGAAGCTGCCAAACATTAACCTCACTTAAATCTCATCTTTTAAATCACCTACTTAATAAGTGATTTTAGTCTCATTATTATCCTCCTATTGGGTAGACGAAGAGTCGGTTCCGGTTTTACGTCACGGACTCCCTTATCAACCAAGGGCTAGGACGGTTGCCTTCTTGCGAAGGACTTGTTTTGGCAGATGTAATCCTTACACTGAGTGCATGCCTTTGCTAACCTCAGACCGTGACGGGGCGCGAACCCTCGACCTGACGCCTCAGAGTCAGCGTATGCGTATTTTAATGTGTAAATTTCATTTGTTTCATTTTGACATTTTACATTTGTAAATTGTAATTAGATTAATTATCATGTAATAGCAATTTTTGATGGAATAAAGTTTTTGACTTTGACTTTCTGGTAGTTATTTGTGTTGAAACTAACTCTATAGGCACTCCTCTTTAAATCCATCTGGAGGTCAAAATATAATTTAGTCCACAGTTTTCAGTTTAGGCGTGAGTTTGACCATTATAATTCCCCCTATAATACCCATATGTTAAATGTGGTTAAACTTTGTTTTATGCACCCCTTCCGTTTATGGACTAAACTTTTTTTTTCTAATAAATTTTGATGTGTTTTGATATCTTTTTTTTTCTAGGATATCATTATTTTTGTGTGCTATGGCCGATATTATTGGGCTGCGATAGGTACTTAGATAACCTAATGCAATTAACCTACTTTAACTAACGTAACCAAATCTTAACCCAATTGACCTGACCTAACGCCAATTTGAAGCCTTACATGCCTTAATTGGATAAATTTGGTTGTGTATGCCTCAGTGTTGCACATTTCAGGATATGTTGGTAACCCTGATTTCTAGGGAAGGCTATGGAAGGGGTGCCTAGAACGCATCTTAACCGCGAAATTTTTTAACAAGATATAATTTAGGTGTATGTTTACTTTTACGTTCCCAATTAGGAGCAAAATCACATGAAATTTATTATACTGTTCTAGATCAGGATTGGTTAGGTTAGTTCACACCTATTCCAAAAATGAGTTGATACTTGGATTTATCGTTTTTTAATAATTTTGGATATTATGTCATTGGTGTGTATTGTCACTATACTCAGTGGGTGTATGAAAGTGAACATTTACATGATTTTTTTTTATATCGGGTGAAAAGAGACCTTGAGGTAAGAATTTTTAGTGTGTGAAAATAAACATTCAGACTTTTTGTGGCTAAGATTCGTATTATGCACCCTTCCAGAAGCCATGCAGTATACAGCCAACTTCAACCTATTAAAAATTGTAAGGCTTCAAATTTAAATTAAGTTAGGTTAGATTAGTTTGGTTAGGTTAGTTAGCCAAAGATAGAAAGGGTGTTTTAAACGAATCGGTACCATCCTTTATTTTTCATTTGGGCTTAATTTATTTTCTGGCACTCCAGAACTGCTACTCGAGCATAGAATACATGAGCTTGTTTTCTGTAATTTTACTTTCACACCTTCAATTAAGGAAAAAAAAATATCTTGACATTTATAAGAATACAGTATAAGGGTCCGTTTAATTAGGTTAGTGAAGTTAACCAGTTAATATGCATTGACAGTAAAAATTCTATTTTAGTTAATTTACATATTTTTTCATTGTTTTGTATATATATTCACATATTTTAATTTATTTATTTTGCTCATAAATAGACATTTTTTCAGTAGCTACACCAAATTAATTTTTTGACTAGATTTGATTATTTGAACATAAAAGAACCTAACAGCTGTTCCCTAAGCTCTTACTTTCCCAACCGTGATTTTTTTCCTCTTGGCTTGCATAGAACCATTCCAGTTAAAGAATAAAATCAAGAAGTACTAATTGATATACTGTATATTGAACACAAAATTCTATTCTATCTACTTTGGCTGTTTCCCCCTTTAATTGGGGGGTAGCCGACATCAAGAAAGGAAAACAAATAGGGGGATTACTTTGCTCTATGGGCAATGACGAGGGAGCTAGCGACCGTTCAGATGGCACTGCTGGAGTGCCACAGCCCATCCTCCCGGCTCTTCCACAACCTGTGTCGCTTCACAACTTCCAACTCCTCCTACTGCCCCTACCACAGGGCTACCTCTGTAAGATGCAGCCCCGTGGTAACAGCAGATGCCCATCAGAGCTGCGTCACAATCGCAAGCCACTCATTCTTATTCCTAGCACGCTCGCTTGCTTCCCTCACATCCATCCTCCTATCATTCAGGGCTCTCCTTACTCCATCCATCCACCCAAACCTAGGCCTCCCTCTAGTATTTCTCCCATCAACTCTCGCATTCATCACCTTTTTCAGCAGCCTTTCATCATCCATCCTTTCCACATGGCCAAACCATCTCAGAACATTCATATCTACTCTGGCTGCAATTTCTCTCCTCACACCCGTTCTTGCTCTCACCACTTCATTCCTAACCCTATCCAATCGAGATACACCAATCATACTCCTCAGGCATTTCATCTCAAACACATTTAGTTTCCGTCTCTCACTTACTTTCATACCCCATAACTCTGATCCATACATCACAGTTGGCACAACCACTTTCTCATACAAAACTTTCTTAACATTCATTTCCAACCCTCTATTCTTCATCACTCCTTTCAATGCACCCAACACTTTACATCCTTCATTCACTCTGTGACACACATCTGCTTCCACTCCACCATTTGCAGCTATAACCGAGCCTAAATACTTAAACTGATCAACCTCCTCAAGTGTCTCTCTATTCAACATAACATTCAATCCAGCGCCATCCTCATTTCTTGTACACCTCATAACCTTACTCTTTCCCACATTCACTCGCAACTTCCTTCTCTCACACACCATTCCAAATTCTGACACTAACTGACACAGCTTTTCCTCTGAATCTGCCACCACCACAGTATCATCTGCAAACAGCAACTGATTCAGCTCCCACTCGTTATCATCCCCATCTACCATTCTCAAACCTCGACCATGCACTCGCTCATTCACTTCTCTTACAACTCCATCAATATACAAATTGAACAGCCATGGCGACATCACACATCCCTGTCTCAGTCCCACACTCACTGGAAACCACTCACTCACTTCATTCCCTACCCTAACACAAGCTCTACTGCCCTCATACAAAGTCTTCACTGCATGCAACAATTTACCATTAATTCCATATAATCTCAAAACATTCCACATAGCCTCTCTATCAACTCTATCATATGCTTTCTCCAGATCCACAAATGCAAAATACACATCCTTTCCCTTTGCTAAATATTTCTCACATAACTGCCTAACTATAAAAATCTGATCTATACAACCTCTACCTCTCCTAAAACCACTTTGCACTTCCGCAATCACATATTCTGTCTTATCCCTAATCCTATTAACCAGTATCCTACCATACACTTTTCCTACCACACTCAACAAACTTATACCCCTAAAATTACTGCATTCATACATATCTCCCTTACCTTTGTATAGGGGCACTATACAGGCAATCACCCATTCCACTGGCACCAATGACAACATAAAGCATATATTAAACACTCTCACTAACCATTCCAGTGCAGTCACACCCCCTTCTTTCAACATCTCCGCTCTCACACCATCCATTCCAGGTGCTTTACCTGCTTTCGCTTCATACAAAATTAGTAAATGTTTACTTTCACAACTCCAGATAGGAAAAAATCTACTTAAATTTATTTTAATAATAGGTTCACTTTGATTTGTCGTGTTAGGTTCGTTCACTCCGATGTAGGAAATAAGCTTATACTAGAAGTGTTCTTTAGTTTTAGATATTTTTCCAATGTATTTTAAATTGTCTCATTAGGGGGGATGGAAATAAACTTTGACCACCAATTCAGACAAAGGTAGTGAATTCATGATATGTATGAATGTGGAATAATATATTGAAAAGTATACAGTATTTGTATATAACCAAAAGGCTAGATATAGACCCCAGACAATGTGTATATGGCCTTACCTGTGTTAGGTAATAGTGATGTTCTGTCCCTATACTTAGAGACCATTTGTCTATATAGCATATGTACATCGAACAGTTTTTACTGTATGCACTGCATCAGGGATAGTTTATCACTTTCATTTATAAATCAATAATTAATGTACAGTATACCTGTATTATGTATTCTTACCTGGTAAAGATAATATGGTGCATCATTTTGTATCGGTCAGTCCATATTTTATTCTTTTTTTTTATTATTTAAAAGCTGCTGCTATTATGTTGTAGAAGTCCTGTTACAAGCCTATACTTATACAGTCAGTGTTTATTATTTATATTTTTAATTTTTATATTGTGTAAACCACCTAATTTTTCCATGTTTGATTTGAATAAAAAGCAAGAAGCTCTATCACCATCCCTAATGCTTTTGTTAACGCTGCACGAAGACTTTGCAAATTATGGTGATTGATATAAGAATTATGCTCCACTTAAGTGCAGATTGGACATGATATCAGGTTTTAGGGTCTCAATATTAGTATTTTTAAGCAGGAGCCATATCTCTGTAAGCAATTATCACTAAACATCTAGGTTAGGAAATGTTGTTACACAGTCAAAGTTATAGCGCTTGCCAAGTTTTCATTATGACTTGGAAACTTTGCTGAATTCAACCATTGTAGCATAGCATATGTAATTTTTATCAAGAATTTTGGGACGTTTTGAGTTATCTTTATACTATGTCTGCTTTTAATGAATAATTTCAAATTGGGCAAAGTGGTGAGGGCCTAGGGTTGCATTCATTTAAACTGATTGCAAAATCTTTACAGTTCTCGAAGAGAGTGAATGCTTTTCTCTATAATCATAGATTTTAGTGAGATCTTGAATTTGATGTTATACACTAAGATTTCATCCCGTAGTTTAGAAATTTTACTATGTACATATGTTGATATACTTAAGATGCAGTATTCCACAGATCTTAGTTAGGGAGACAAAATTACTCTTAGGCAATAACAATTGTTGATATTGGTATTGGAAATTAATCACATGTTATTATAAACATTGTATGCCTTCAGTTACCTTAGCATTTATTTTCCTTTTTTTGATAAAACTTGTAATTTTCTTTGTCACTATAAGTCCCTGATTGGGGGTAAGTATAGATGGATTGAAGCTGAGGCATTAAGGCTGGAACTTGGGTCCATCACCTCCTGAGTCGAGAACATTATGCTTTAGTGGACTCCTCTTCATAAACCTGTATTGACATGGACTGTCTCTTTTCTGTACATTCTGTACTCATGAATTAATTTCAACCCAATAGAATCTTTACACTCATAAATTCTTTCATCTCTGTCAAAGGACTCCTCAATAATAATCTCCTAAGCACACAGTACATTAAAATAAAATGATGTTTGTTTGAGGATGTGTTAGACTAGCCTTTGGACATGTTAGGGTTAAGTAGCATTGCCTTTAAATTATGCTCTTCTTAAGGATATTTTGGCTATACTGAAGTTTGACAAACATTTCCAAATGGTTATTGGATTTGCTAGTCATTTTGCAGTACAAATATAACCAAACATGTTTGAACTTTTGGGTACCATTAATGTTAGTGTCCATTTTCTTAGACTTTATTTAAAACATTAATAAATTCGGAACTTTTAGGTTGTCAGTACATACTGAGAATCACATACTTCATTTTTATTTGGTGTACCATTTTCTCTATCTATATGTATTGCCTCATTCCCCCTTGTAAGGGGGGTGGCCAAGTCAAGAAACACGTATTTGCCATGATGCACACATATCTCAACTACTCCTTGTAGCTTCCTGGTGAGAAAGGGTTGCGATATGGATACATATATCATTCGTAGAAATAAAAGTAAAGTAGGTTGTAATTTCATATCTTTTGGTGCATGTTTGAACAAAGATAGAGAACTATCTACAAAGACTAATGCCCAATTGCAGGTAGGACACAGTAATGAGATTGTGTCTGGACGCTATATATTTTTATATTAAGAAAAGTATAGTATGTGTATATAGTTTGAAGGAAGAGCATATTAAATCATAGTAAGTCTATCATTGGCCTATGGAGCATGATCCTCCTCTATAAAGATCGCAAGCAATTGCATTCAGTAGAAACAAGGCCATAAAGATTGCTAATAACAGTAAAGAACAGAATGTCTTTTGGACTTAAATAGGACTGGCCAGGACAGCTCGATGTTAAGTCTTCCTTCAGTTACGGTTGTTTTCCTATTCCTATAGCTAAACCGAATATTCTGGCTTATTTATTACATACTTCTTGTTTTCCTTCACATCTGACAAGTCACAACGGTCCAAAGCTCTGTTTCTCATTGCTTTATTCCTCATCATTATTAAGTCTTCATTACTTTTACTCTTCTTTTAGCCAGACTTTTTATTGCTTATCATTCTCTTATTGCTACCTTGTCCTAAAGCTGCTATTTTTTTCATATTTGTATTCTTGATGGTAGGACCTGATGAGGGCAATTTTCTTTGATTGTCCAGGTGTCGCACTCATAAAGAAAAGAACAGTGATAGAATAAGTATGGTATGAAAGTAAACACAACAGTCATCTTGCTTTTTGAGACTGCAGAGGAAGGTAAGGTGCTTTGAATAAACTCAAGAAAGAAAGAGACTCGTTATTTTTTGAAAGAAACAAGTATATATGAGCATTTTTAGTTTGTAGTTACATTTACAATTTACTCTCTGCAAAGGTTTTTATCTTTCTCTTGACATTATAATGATCCTCTCTGATTTAATTTTTCAACTTCAGGAATTATCCATTTGTTGTTGAACTGCTGCTATATTTGACAGTGAATGTAATGTCTGGGTTATCTAATAGAGACAGTGTTGTGAAGCTCAAAAAAGTTCCACCAGTCCTTATCTATTTTCCATTGTTAATTTCTACATTTCTGTTGCAGACCGTGAAACTTCTTTACGTCCTGTGATCGCTTGGATTTACTACTAGCGTGATGGAGGTAAGAAACAGTGGGTGTTTGTAACTTTGTAAGAAATCTAACGCAGCAATAGAGAAATATTTATGCATAAGAATAATTTTCAATTTGAATACTGTGTATTACTAAGGACAGTATTCTAAATTAATGCTTTTTGATAATGCATCAAAGGATTTGTCAAGTGAATTGTCAGTATAGTTTTTCTGATGTAGATTTGACCAGTATCAACTTTTGGTCTTTCCTTGCTTGTAAAAATAGACTGTATTTGCACCATGCAGACCAGAACTTTGGACTGGTACCAGTGTAATACCCTTGCAGCTTGCAAGTGAATTATATTAAGTGTCTCCTCAATCTTAACATGTTGGGTGTGTAGAGCTCTTAAATACTACACTGCTCTGAAATTGGTCCTGTATTTTGGTGCGCAGTATGAAAACTTTGAATAGGAGTGGGTTCTTCAAAGTATCTGAAGTGCAGTTTGGGCAGAGGTGAGGGAAAAAAGTAGATACTTAGCATAAGAAGAAGCCTACTGCTAACTACAGTGGGCAGTGCGATGCTGATGCATCATCCTCAGGTTATGGAACCTTGTTGTGTACCTGATCAACAACATGAATGGTTTTACAGCTGTTTTTACCTTCATATTAGTGTTTTCTTCCTTTTGTGACTCACCTTGATAATGTATTTACATTTTCACTTGTTTTGAATTACTATACGATTGTTATAAATACCAAGTGTCTGTGTTTGTGAAATATTATGTTTTTGAGGCAGTATAAGCTTGGGTGGTAACTTAATTTTTCATCATATGGTCCACCGTATTTTAGTAATGATTTTTTATATCTCCATATATCCTCTCAAATGTTTCTGCTGGTGGTAGTTCAGCCTCAAAATTCTCAAAAAGAAGAGAACTATAGTTCCTGCCATATGCTCGCATCACTAATTCATTTTACAGTCTTGACAGCTCAAACTTACATAGACTCCTGTAAAATGCGCTACCCTTCTGCATATGTTGCATTGTTTGAGACCAATCCATATTCTCTCCTGCCCACCGCCACTTTTAAGTCACTCTTAATAGCGGATGAATTATTTTCTGAATTCACATGCAAGGTATTTAGTTGAATATTCATGATTTTTCATATACAGTATCTAAAATTGAGATTTAGGTGCAACACTCAACTGCTATATTCCTATCCAGTGGAAACGTTTTTATGACATACTGGTCTTTGTACCTTAGTTGAAAATTCGGTGCAACAAGGTAGATTTAGTCTCAGTTCACAATAGATTAGTACAGCCCCCTGGATCTTGGTCTTGTCAAGGAAAGCTGTAGTGAAAGAAAGATCATGCTAGCAAGCATTGCTTTATTCTTCCAATGGGTCTCATGATGATATCACGCTCACTGGCCGTATTCTGTTTTTTTTTCGACTGAATGACTGTGACTAAATTATTTATATCTCAGTTTTGTTTATCTCTTTCACCCCACCTCATCTCTCCTCGACCTACAATTTAATGGATTATTATTAATCATCACGCCCACCCACAGCACTTGCATACATGCAGCACTGCTATACTTGGGCTGGAGTGTCGTTTTTATTTTTGTGGTAGTTTTAAAATTATTTTTTTTATGGAGTTACTATGATACAGAGATACTAGCTGAAGAGGTATTGTGACCTGCTTTGTAGTTTATATTGTATCATTTTGTATTGTGGTCGATTTAGGGCCTGCAATCCACCCCTAGGGTATGCCGCTTGGTTATTCCTGTGTGTATTAATGTATTTGACCAGTTCTATTTTTTGAGATATACTGAAATCGGATTACTGGTTAATGAGTGGCAAGTCATAACGTTGATTTGGTAGGTATATCATTATTACATTACTGCTCTATACCATGGTCACAAGCAAAGGGGGATTTCCCAGTCCCTTCTTTCCATACTAATTTAGTCGACCTCTTCATCGCACAGGGAAACAAATATGCAGTATTCTTATCCTTTATGCCAGTGGCGATGAAGATGTTAATGCAGAGTAAGATAGAGTAAACTATGGGAGGTGAGAATGCTCATTTCTTTGCTCAGACTGAACTCACCCTTTGCCATAAAATGAAAGAAATAGAAATCCAGAGTAAGAATGAAGACTAAGGGAGGCAGAGAATGCTCTATTCCTGAAAAGTTATTTTAATTTTGAATTATTATAGATAGGGATTCTGTTTTTCTTAGGGTTATAATAAAAAAGGAAATAGCAATAAAAGTAAAGTGAGTATATAGAAGACAATGATATGTGAAGTGGTATTACTCACAATCCTTTCTCCCATGTAGATGTAAAAATAACAAGGAAATTTACCCCTGCATGTTGGTGCTAGAGCAGATGAGCCTTGCGGGAAAATTACCCATAAACATATCACATAATACAGTATTGTATTTGAATGCTGAGAAATTTATATTTAGCCCCGTAAAGATTGCGAGCCGACTCTGTACTTAATCTTAATGCTGGTAACCAATAGTTATAAGTCCCTCAGCTGTCACAAGTTAAAAGACTCCACCCTTAAAAAAAACACATACTTGGTATTGGCAGATTATGACACCAATTGTGTGACAAATTTTGATATTTTTGTTATTCCTTTGTGGTTTATTGGAGAAATAACCCTGTACAATCACATGACAGGAAATAATGGGTTAACTTATATTAGCATCCATTGTGGATCATTTTCTTAAAAAGAAAGTGACTTCTCCGAAGAATATACCCCTCTTCCTTGAAAAATTGCTAGTTTCAAATATCCTTTGCAAAATTCTTCCCAAGGCTCCCCTCTGTCCCCTCCCTCTCCAGACGTCTTCACGGACACATCAGACAAGGGTTTGAGATATTACACATCAGGTTGCAAGGAAGGAATTCTTGGTTATCTGATCTGGACCACAACCACAAAGTGTAAAGGAATCACCTTAAAGATGTAAGAGAATTGAGGGATTATTTTATCTAGTTCCATTTCAAAACTCTGACAGTAGTCCAATGCATAAAAAGAGAGGGCTGAGTGAAATCGCAAATCATGAACCAGTGGACACTAAGTATCATATTTAAGGAGTCACTGGAGTCGGGGGAGATTCCAAGATGCTGGAAACAAGCAAATGTGATACCTATCTTCAAAAAGGGAAGGAGGGATACGGCTCTGAACTATAGACCAGTTTCCTTGACCAGCATAGTTTGCAAAGTTATGGAGAAACTACTAAGGAAACATATCTCTCTTCACTTGGAATCCTTCAACTTTTTGTCAGTGAGGCAACATGGCTTCAGAGAAGGTAGATCAACAGTAACAAACTTATTAGAATTTTATGATGAGGTAAGCCAAATCTTACAGGAAAGAGAGGGCTGGGCAGATTGCATATTCCTAGACTTCCAGAAAGCGTTTGACACTGTTCCACATGGGAGACTTATTAGGAAGCTGCAAGCAATGGCTAGAATAGGTGGAAATGTTTTGGAATGGATAAAAACTTACTTAGAAGGAAGGGAACAGAGGGTTAGAGTAAGACACTCAGTGTCTGAATGGAGAAGAGTTAGTAGTGGAGTTCCACAGGGTTCAGTTTTAGGGCCACTTTTGTTCCTTGTATATGTAAATGACCTACCAGAGTCTGTAAATTCATTCATGAATATGTTTGCAGATGATGCAAAGATTGTGAAGAAAGTAAAAAACGAGAACAATGGTAGAGAACTTCAGGAGGATCTAAATAATCTGCATGAGTGGTCAGAAAAGTGGCTAATGAAATTCAATACTTCAAAATGTAAGGTAATGAGAATGGGTACAAGTGCAAGAAGGCCCAAGCTTGACTACTCGGTGGCTGGAGTACAACTTCAAGAGACAGAAAATGAGAGAGATCTAGGAGTAAACATACTGGCAGATTTGTCTCCAGAAATACATATAAATGGCATAGTAAGGGTAGCATATGCATTCTTATCAAATGTAAGGGTAGCCTTCAGGCACATGGACAAGGAAATGTTCAAAAATATTTATGTAACCTATGAGAGGCCAAAACTCGAATATGCAGCCCCCTTTTGGAATCCGCACTTGAAAAAGCACATAGCTAAGCTTGAAAAAGTTCAGAGACATGCCACGAAACTGGTGCCAGAAATACGCAATCTCAGTTATGATGAGAGGCTGAGGTAATTAGACTTACCATCACTCGAAGCTAGAAGAGTGAGGGGGGGTATGGTGACAGTCTTTAAATTCCTTCATGGTTATGATAGAGTGGATAGGGATCGATATTTTGATATGGCTGGCTCTAGAACTAGAGGTCATAGTTTGAAGCTTCGTAAGAAAACTTCTTTGCAGGATGTAAGGAAATACTTTTTCAGTGTAAGAGTAGTTGATAATTGGATTTGGCTAAGCGAGGAGGTAGTTAATGCTATCTCAATCCATAGTTTTAAGGACAGGTATGATAAGTATGACTAAGTATAAAATGGAAGCGATGAGGAGACGGGAAGATACGAGCTTTGGGCTCTTTCCCGTAAACACAATTAGGTAATCACTAGCACTAAACATATTCTTGAGGAAAAAGGGACTCTAAAAGTTACATTCTACTCCAAAGGCATAAGGAACATCATTGCAGATGGACTCTTGTAATGATCAGTGACGAAATATTATTCTAGACTGTCAGAGTACTAGGTCTGAATGGTCCGGTGGACTTATCTGCCAGAGTAGTATACAAATAGCTGAGTAAGTTTTACAAATGAAAATCATGAACATGATAATAGTGTATGCATGTACAAGCAACTGAAATCTCTTGAAGTCGATCAAAATCTTAACTCCTTTACACAAACCTTCGAAAGTTTTAGAGACATATCAAACCTTTAGAGGTCATGGGATGTTTAAAGACCTTGATGACCCAGCCAAACATGGATTCTAGAAAGCTGAAGGAGAGTAACTTGGAACATTTCAATGAAATAGCCATCAGTCTCAAAAAAGTGGGGACTACAACCATGAAATATGTCAGCATCTCTCCTTCCCCTGCGTGTATGGTATTTTTTTAAGAATATATGGTTGTTTTTCTTTCCCAGAGAAGTGTCTTTTAAGCACTGCAAGTAAATCTGCTGTGAGACAGTACGAGCCTGCTTAGTCAAATTTTACCTTTTTATAAGACTCAGGGAGGATGACTATCAATGACGTCTTGATTTTTTTTAGAGTTTCTGTTTGATAAAGAGTCTGTAAAAGATATCAGTCATTAGTCATTCAGTTAAAAGTTTATATTCTCGATCAAGAATCTGTAAATGGCAAAAGTCACTGATTATAAATCAGCTTTGGCTAAACCCACAAGTCACGGCTTCAACATCAACACCAACCCAGTGTTTATTGACATCATGAAGGCCTTTCAAAAACAGTATGAATAAAATGTGCCCTGATATAGTGCCATCGATTTGGAGTCAAGTTCTTCATTTATGTGGTATCACATATTACTCTTAGGCCAAAGCAGTTTTTTCTAAGCTCCCCTTCCCACGGCCAGCATAATCAGCGAATTAGCTACATTTAGGATTGGAGACAACTTAATGAGACTGTTTATGAATGGGTCCTTGTCATTTCATATCTATCCAGACTTCTTGGGAAAAAAATATATATATATATATATTCTCACAAATTGTAGATCAACAATTGTTAGCTCTCTCCAAAAGTGAGTGCTTTGTCCATTAGACACCCTAAAATCCTACCTTAATAGTTCCTAAATACAAGGAAAGCCCTCTATTTTTTATTCCTGGTACAGCGAGAAAGCTGTCATAGGTCCAGACTTCCAGTGCCTTTGGACCACAATAATAGTATCCCATCCAGTACATAAGACTTATCTCTCATGAGAAGATAAATTGCATCTGCAGCAGCAGTCAGTTCTATTGTCAAAATAAATTATATCTGTGACACCACTGACGATCTACTCATAGAATTTTTTTTTTACTGTCTGAAGGATATTCTCTCAACAGAAAAGGTGTATTGTGCCATGAAATAAAAAAAAAATTATGATTCGTGTGAACTATTCATAATGCATTCCGTGTGTGAAATTCATTTTTCCACACTTTTAATAGCTTATTCATATACTGTATATTATAAAGTTTTTAATTTCTTTTAAGTATTAAAATCTTACTACTGCTACCCTTTTCCTTTTACTATTATGTGTGAATTCTAGGCACAACCTCTAATGTGTGTTTTGTATATAAAAAAAAATCCTCCTTATCCTTTGTATATTGCTATGCATTACATTTCACTGTTGTATCTGTTTGAGGTATACCCTGTTCGATTAAAGAAAATAATATACTTCAGCAAGTCAGAATGAGCCTGCTTTCCCTCTCAAGACGTCAAAACTTCCCTCTCAGCCCGTCTTAGGCTCTGTGTTCTCAGTAATATGGACATTATGCATGGGGAAAAAAAAGTGCCTTGAGGGAGGAGAAAAAGGCACTTAGGGATGAAAAGGGTATTTTTCCGTGTCCGTGTAGCCCATCAACACTAACCGGTCTCTCCCCAGTTCACATTTTGGAAGAAATAATTTTGCAGATAAAAATGAGGAATGGTTACTAGCATAACTAAAAGGAGGGCAGTACAGTATAGTTTTCTGAAGTAGCGAGCTTAGAGTGTTGACCCTGATGCCTGTGAAGCTTGTAACACAGATCACCAATACAAAAATGTGGCTGGAAATGATACTTCCTTCTTATTTTTTAAGAGGGAATTGATCCTAGTTGCGCAGAGCCATCCATGGATAGAAACTTGTCGGGCGGCTTGGAGACTTGCAAAAATTCACAATCCCTCCTTTAAGGTACCTTTATTATTTTTAAGTCATTTTAGTATTAAGTACTTTTTCTCTTTGCCCTCAGAATATGCTTTATATGATTTTAATTTTTTGTCTGCTTTTATCCGTCTCACAATTGTGAAGTTTCTTCTCTGACTAGATTTTGGTTTCAGGGTTAGCTGGCTTTATCAGAAACTCCTTGTTGTTGTTTCTTTTTTAAATATAAAGTGCAAGCTTAGATGATTAGTGTACCAAGGGACTGCAGCATTCATGCTAGATAATGTGTTAATTTTATCATCACAGTGTTCACTTTTTAGTTGAAAACATTGTTATTGTGTAATATGTTTGTCCAGTGATGTCTTCATTAGATTAAGTGTGAGGCCTTTCCTCTTTTTGAACCAATAGATTATTTTGACTCATAATCAGAAATATAAACAACTACAATTCCTGTTTTTCTTCATTCTTTTTAATGGTGTTGGGGTAGAAATAAAGCAGCTCTTGTATTCCCTATATATCGTAGGAGGCAACTAATATTAAAAATATCCACTCAGAAGATGATTAACCTAACTAATGACCTTCATCAAAGTATTTGTCATGTAGTAGGTTGGCTCATGGCACCAGCCACCCATTGCGATACTACAGCTGAAGGTTTTTTTTAACTTAAATAGGTCTGTTCAGGACAGTTCGATGTTAAGTCTTTCTTCAGTTACGGATCTTTTTCTATGCCTACAGCTACACTGAATATTCTTGGATATTCATCACATCTTTTATTATCCCTTCACATCTGACAAGTCATTACACTCTCCATCTATGTTTCTCTTTACTTTATGTGTTCTTCGTACCCAGGCCCGATGAGGGCTGTTTTATTTTATAATTTTTTTTGGCCCGTCCTGGTGTCAAAAGGATGGGGATGGAAACCGAGAGGCTAGCAATTCTTTCCTGAAAAGTTTTTATGCCACACAACGAATGTGATTAAAGGCAGAGTATATATAACACTCTGATGTCTTATGTTCACTTGTACCATCGTGGTAGATTCAGTGAGATATGGCAGTGAGGTGCTAAATATTAAACCAGTTTATCTTCAAATAAAGATATACCTGGGTGCTGTGTTCTTAATTTCTTCTCTAAACACCTCCACTGTACTTGATCCTTTGGCAATTCTAACTTGTTTTAGCTCGACCTAAGAAAACATATGGTCTTCATTGTATTCTTTAAAGCAAACTCCTGAACAGCATAATATTATTTGCCGTATTATTCATGTTAGACGTATTTGCTTCCAATATAAAGATACTTCTGACCCCTATTTTAAATGTATACCTTTACTTGTACCCTCTGTATACTGTATTTATATACGTAGTTTTTCTTTATACCTTCTATTGTCTTTCGAATTCCTGATTGTCAGTATGATATCCTAATGGTGAGAACACCGTCTGGACATATTTTACTCCTTTCTAATTTAGTGTGAATTAGGAAAATTTGGAGACCAGTGTAATTGATCTAATATCTCAGAAGCATTTAATGGGGATATGTCATTGGTCCCTTTGACCCTCTTTCCCTTCACTTCTGTGACTTAAGGTCTAAATTCTCATCTTCTCTTATTCTGTAATTGTGATTTTATATAAAACTTTTGGTATCCAAAGTATCCCTTGCCAGTACTTCAAAGTACGACTTGTAATCTCCATAGTAACTGTTACAGCTTGGAGAATGCCTCTTTTATTGTCTTGAAAATATTAAAACTTGATCGTACTCCTCTAATCCTTGATCTCAGTGAATTTCCCTTTCCTCATTTTCTGAAGGTTTGCAATTGGCTAGTGCCCATTCAGTGTCATTACTACTTTGCTGACCGCAAAGCATCCGTTAGGCATCACAAAATTCTTTCTTTGTTTCTTTAGAGAACTGGAAATTACTTTCTTCCTCCATTGCTTGAATCTTTCTCCTAATTTTCTGCCTGTTGCAGGAAATATATAGATTATACTTCTTTATTATGTATCGCTATTAAGCCCATTTGGCAGTGAACACAGATTGAAGCTGGGCAATCAAAGGTTGATGTTCTTCCTATCACTTTGCCATGTGCTTGAACATGGGTCTGTCACCTCCCAAGCCCTCAGATTCAAACTTGATACAGTATTTGTATCAAGATGTTATTCTACTTTTATTTGATACATGTTCGCTATTTCTTATCAGGTTGTCTGTCACAAAACTTCCTCTGACCCTCATTTAAGCCAGAGTAGCAGCACCAATTTATTTTTATCTTAAAATTTTTAGGTCAGCCCTAGTGGACATAGGTAATTTGTGTTAATATTTGCTGCTTCCAAGAATAACTTGCGGAATTTTAAATTCTGCAGAGATTATGCACCATTTTTTAAGATCAGGTAAAGCTAGTAGAAGCTTCTGGTTTTACATTATATTAAGATAGAAAGTTGCACAAAGTAAATTCCGTTATTACACTTTAATGTAAAATCTCATGGTTGGATAGTAATTGCAAAACTCAGTGGATTTTCAGTGTCATGTAATAGAGAGAATGCAGAGATTCCTGGCTACAGAATTGGAAAATATTTATCATTCTTCCAAGTGTCCACCAGCCTACAGATTTAAAGCAATTTGTTGGTGACATTCCTATATTATTTCAAACATTTTGTTGCTAACCCGTTAATAATGACTCTAGATTAAAGGTAAGGTATATGAAGGTGCTATACTACCACACATATTATAAGCTTGTCACCCTAACTCTAAATGAGCCTTTCTCATTTGAAATATTATGAGGGATATGTTTACGATATTTTCTTTATTTTATATCCTCTTGTTCTGCCATCAGACTCTGCTCCCCATTCCCTTTTAGTTGCCTCCTGCAACATAAGCACAATTCCTTTGTCTTTTTTTTTCCTTGGAGCCATGTTCTATAGCCTGCAAGTGGTTACCAGTTTACAAAATGGGTTACATCATACCCTATGCATTCTTACTTTAGTTATCGGGTGTTCTGAAGGGAAAAAAAGTAATGAGGAAAATATTGGTCAACTATCATTTCCAAATATGTTTTCGTCACCTCTTAGATATGCAAGGAATACCAGGGTGAATGTCATTCTCACCATCAAGGGTACATTTGGATTTTCTTGGGCCTTATCTTCTTATCTATTGGATACTAGAACAGAATAAAACAATGTTTTGATAATACAATTTATTTGAGCTTTATAAAAAAAAATCTCACTTTCATCTACTCTAGTACAAAATATATTGGTTGCCTCAAGAAAGGCTCATGTATGCATTTATATGTCTGTATGTGTGTTTGTGTAGCAGGGCCAGTGAGTAAAAATGAATAATATACATGAAAATAAATGTCAGTGAAATCCAGGAAGTCTATGCTAGTGACTTCCTAGCACTCACTCAACAGAATTCATTCATGTGTATAAATTTCTTTCTACATTCATTTTCTACTTGCATATTTCTGATAACTTAATAAAGCCATATTCATGTCATATATGCTGTTGATGTTTTAACTGTGAAAATAAATCCCTATAACTAATAAGGTCTAGATATTTAAAACTCTCTTTTTTATATACTGAGATATGTATAAACACCATGATAGTAACTGACTTAGGCGAGACACTAGTATTTATTAACGTAATAATTCTTCATTGTAGTCTCTCTTTGAACAGTGTGTGTTATGTATATATATATATATATATATATATATATATATATATATATATATATATATATATATATATATATATATATATATATATATATATATATATATATATATATATATATATATATATATATATATATATATATATATACAGTGTTCCCTCGCTATATTGCGGTTCACCTATCACGAATTCAGTGCATCGTGGATTTTTATTTTTTTTATTGGGGGGGGGGGGAATTAAATTATTGTGACACCAGGATGGGCCAAAAATAATAAAATAAAACAGCCTTTATCGGGCCTGGGCACGAAGAATACATAAGGTAAAGAGAAACAGAGATGGAGAGTGTAATGACCTGTCAGATGTGAAGGGATTATATATATAAAGATGTGTAATGAATATCCAATTCTCTGCTGGGTTTTAATATACCTCTGCATTACTTTCATGATGTCTATTCCAAAAATTCTCCTTAGATATTATTATTATTATTATTATTGGCGACAATAATTTTTCTTTGATGATGATTGTGGAGATTATCATTATTATTGTTATTAAGGTTTCATCATCGTTTGTAAGTCTATTGGTTTATTTACTTTAATAACTGTGTACAGTACCCTACCCCTCCCTAGGTGGCTGGGACAAAGGGAGTTTGGGGGTTGGGTAGAATAGAATGAGAGAGAGAGAGAGAGAGAGAGAGAGAGAGAGAGAGAGAGAGAGAGAGATATGCATCCTTTTAAAGTTCTATCAGGAAATGAAGACAGAGTGAATTTGAAATGGAGGGAAGTTTATTATCTAATTTTCAAGATATATAGGATTATTAATATTCCTTGGTTCTAAACATTATTCTATCTATCTGCACGAAATCTTAATATAAATTGTGTCAGCTGAGAGAAAAAGAAAACGTATACAATTCATTCAAAGAAAACGTATATCATACTGTATTCATGGGAAATTTAAATGAAATATATATATTCTCTACACGCTATTTCCCAGACGATATTATATCGAAAGTTTGTTGGCTGTTTGACAGAGAGAGAAACATATTTAATTAACTCTTGTTCATTCAACCAAAACTACATTATTTATTGTAAAAATAATGGTTTAATGACAAATTCGAAATAATAATAATCATAAAAATCTCCACAATCATCATCAAAGGAAAATTATTGTCGCCAATAATAATAATATGATCTAAGGAGAATTTTTGGAATAGACATCATGTAAGTAATACAGAGGTATATTAAAACCCAGCAGAGAATTGGATATTCATTACACATCTTTTATAATCCCTTCACATCTGACAGGTCATTACACTCTCCATCTCTGTTTCTCTTTACTTTATGTATTCTTCATGCCCAGGCCCGATAAAGGATGTTTTATTTTATTATTTATTGGCCCGTCCTGGTGTCACAACCATATATATATATATATATATATATATATATATATATATATATATATATATATATATATATATATATATATATATATATATATATATATATATATATATATATATATATATATATATATATATTATAATAATAATAATAATAATAATTTTCTCCTCGCCAAAAAATCCGCGATGCACCGAATTCGCGGTAGGTGAATCGCGATATAGCGAGGGATTACTGTATATGTGAAACCTCTCTGCCCAGCTGCTAAGTGAGGGAAGGAACACATACTGCTGAATGTCTCTGTGTTTCTTTTACTCCCTCTTGCCAGCCTAACGTATGTACTGTTTTCACATATTTTCCTTCATGTTTTACTGGCAATTCTAATATTAATATAATCAATAATCACATTATCATGTGTTTATACTAATGAAACAAACCTGCCCCCAATCAGGATTCAAACCTACAGAGCACTGATTATCCATCAACATATATAACAATCTCCGACTGTACCACGAATGGTCTAACAGAAGTAGAACATCTCTTTGCTGAGTGATAAAGCAGTGAATGAACATACACTGTTAATTGTGTCAGTAAATTTCACTCCCACTTTCCAAGCTCACACGTGGCTTGTTTTCACATTTTATTTTAACCTTCATTCTATGAAGCATATATATATACCAGTGAGCAGGAATCGAACCTACAGCATACTGACAATACGGTAATGTGCTGAAGGCACAAATAACTTGTACACCTAGTCTTATGGATATAGAAAACCTTTCTGCTACCTGCTAGGGCAGGGATTTAAACAGACTTCTGAATGTTCATAAAGTAGTAAGTTTTCTTTCCTTGGTCTGTTAATTAGCAGAGAGGTGTCATAATTCTTTTGTGTAAGCCTTCGATGGTAAAGTTGGTGACATAAAATGTACATTGATGGATTATTAGTGTACTTCATGTTAGACTCTTGGTCAGATGTGGTTATATTAATTACATACTACGTTGGTTTACACATATGGTAATTTTTATTTAAAAATTACTGAATCCTTATACAGTAAGGAATATCAGATGTAAAAACAAACCACTGGTTAGGCAGGGAATAAAGGCTGAAATGAAAAAAGACAAACATTATTGTATGTTTTTTTGCCCTATCAATTTGTATGGAGGTTTTATATTCCTTTTATTCTTTCAGGGGTACATTTGGGAACTCCTTATGTATAATGATGCACTGTCGTATGATGTAGGAATGAATTCTGTTCAGAGACAGTCATATGTTATATTTATTTAAACATATAGTTGTGTTTACTTAATTATTAGAGTTCCAATAGATTAAAGAAGTGTATT
>JAXCGZ010023142.1:32500-50000 GCA_037179515.1 Halocaridina rubra
ATATATATATATATATGCTTGTGTGTATGTATGTGGCAGGATGGCCACACCTGAAAAATAGGGTGGCTACAGGGCACGTTCTTAATGAAAAATTAACTTTCTATGGTATTAAAAAAAAAACTTCAATACAGTCAAATCCCATTTATCCATAATGCCCTGATTCATGGTCACGTACACAAACTCTAATCCTGCAACGAACCCTGGATGTTCTCATAATACCAAAATGTCTCCTAACACTTCATTATTTTCATCAATCCAAGGCAGGAACCTGAAGGGCAGCATCATCCTATCCTTAACAGCAGATTTGTCAAATATTTCAAAAGTTTTCTTATGCTCTGAGAGGCTAATAAATTACACAGGTGTAATATATATATTAAAAGCATAAAAGAGATTAAGTAATAATGATGTGGGAATTGTACTTATAATAAATATTTAAATTTTGCATAAATTACTACATAGAAAATGCTTATCTATTATCAATATGGTACAAAGAATAGTAATTAGTTTCGTAACCTTCAGGCCAGAGCCAATTTAAAAGTAGTTTGAGTAAGCTTCTTGGTGCTTTACACACCATTTGAAAACTGGTTTAGGACAACATTATTAGGGCATTTAGCTGAAATCATTATAACTAATGTTTCCTTTTGTTTTCAATGCTGTACCACCCAGAGTTCTACACCACCAATCACAGTTTATGCATCTACAATACATTATCCTCGTATGTACCCATTCTGTTACCATTTTTGTGTCTGTACACCAAACACGTTTGGCTCTATTAAAAGGTATTCACCGTTTCGGCTACTAATGTACTCAAAATCGTTTGTTACAAGTTTCGTTGGGTTTATGCTCAATATGAAGTCATCTTTATGGTGTTTATTATTCTTTCCCTTTGTTCATGCTGAACTTCCTTTACTGGCTATGGTGAAATGTCCATGATATATGGGAGATTACTATGAGAATTCCTATATCATAAATATAGCTAAATTTTATCCGGGAGTATTAATAAAATGTATTATTTGCGAAGTGCATCAAACTGTAACACACACAAACACTTTTAAACTGCAACATCCTTTTGACTACTTACACAACTGAATTCTTTTTTTTTTTACATATCTTGAAAATGCCCTATAAAAATACTCATAAAAACTTATTTCATAAGTGCAAGAGCAAATTATAAGTATTAAAGTAGAGTAAAAGCTAAAAAAAAAGATCTGAAAGCAAGATAATTGTTTGGCTGCTTAAAAATCATTTCTAGTACTGTGCAGTATGTCACCTTGCTGGCAAGCTACCATCCACCACTTAAGGTGCATACGTATAAACTCAAGTCATGCTCAGCACATACAATTATCTACCTTAGAGAAACCTGACAAAAGTTTTACCTAGAGTATAAAGCATCAAAATGGAATTTACTTAATAGGTAAGACTTAAAAGTAAAGAAAAATTGCACTAATGGTATTTTCTATATATTAAAAACTTCCAATAATCTTTTTTACAAGAAAAGCCTTAGTTATAAAAGTATATAAAACCAATTCTTACGTTTTTTGATGCTCAAAATATAAAATTCCTTCCACAACGTTATTTCAATTCCATTTTTGATGATTTAAAAATGTCCAGTGGAAACTATAATTACAAAAGCATAATAAAATGGTCAAAGTGCAAAATTGTCTAACTTAACAAAAAAGGTTTACACATATGTTAAAAATAGCCTCACTGCCTCATATTTATATTTTTCCTAAAATAACTTCACGTACTTTATTTTTTTGTAGAAAATTTTGTGATGTAAAGGCCTGCAGTCACACATTGACCATATGTAATATATTCCATGCGCATATATATTGCTTAGTTGTATCCTCTTTAATACACTATATTTATTTTGCGTAATATTTCGAGACTGAAAAATACATTGCAAAAAGTCTCCAGTAGTTCAAAGTGAAACAGTGATATTATTGTAAGGTATTACTGACACATCAATACTTCAGTTCATTTAATTTAGTAATAAAATATATGTAGTCAAATGATGAGGTACAACTAACAACATTGCAACATAAATTAGACACACTCTTACAGCAACTTCATAAGAGGAAAAATTATCACGATATAAATAATTTCATATCCTTTCCGTCATCTATTTGTATTACAATGGCCTGTGAACACATTGGTTAATTATTATATTGTATAATAAAGAGTAAAATTAAAATAAGAGAAGTAGTAGTATTTATCTAACAGAAGAACCTTGACTCTGGAATGAAAGTATAGGAGTAAAAGATAAAGAGGAGAATAGATTTTTGAAAATAGTTATAATACCCAATATGGAATGAGAGAAGAGCAGAAAACAAAAAAAGACTATGTAGTTAGTAAGAAATTACAATGAGCTAAGACAAGATATAGTACTAATAGTAACTCATGAAGTGTCCGAAGGAAAAAGTTCCTAAAATGGATGATCACCTACAGACCAGCAATGTTCAAACATAACTAGTATCTAATGCATGGGATCCATCATGCAGTTTCAACACTTAAAATAATAAACATCTTTTAACCGACTTTCGTACATAACTCACTGTTAGAATCGTGTGCGTATGTACACGCTTGATACGTCGTGTGATCCATAACCCAGTCGCTTGGCATGCTTGAAGACTTCGTTTGTTGCCGCAGTCAGGGGTAAAGGCAGTTCTAAAGCATCTCCCATCAGCATACCGAGACGTAAATCCTTCTGCATATGTTGAAGGGGCAAGTGCGTTGGAAATCCACCTTCGATTATGGCTGTTGGGGAAAATGAGTATATACAGTACCAAGCTACTTCATATTACACATCCAATATTCTCCCCATTAATGTACCAATACTCCTACTATGAGGCAAACTACTCCATTTATATTACTTTTACAACTGGCAATGACAATAAGTTTCTCTGATAATCTTTGAAAGTTTTTAAGTGATATCAAAATTAGCTTGGCCAAACAATTTTTTTTTTTAAATGATCCACTATATTCCAATGAGGTACAGTAGCCAAAACTATAGTGAGAGAACTGAGGTAGCAGTGTTTACCATAGCTGCCCATCCTCACTTTCTTTGCCTGTTTTGAGATGAAAAGAGCAAGGGAGAAAGGGACTGGCAGCCTTCCATTCTCCCATCCCATTTTGTGAGCTTTTTTGATACACAGGGAAAAAATTTGCTTAATATTTTAAAACCATTTCTCCGCTGAACATGAGCAAGTTTTGAACAAGAAAAGTGGTCAGAACACTTAAAATGTGTATCGAAAGCAATTAGGAAGCTGTGTAATGGAGTTATAGTGCTGAAAATGTCTCAATTACTAGGGAGATGAGGAATAAGTTTGTTTAGGACAAAGATTATTATCAAAAGAATCCCAACAACACCATCAATGAGAGGTTTATGAGAGGCTGAAATGTCTGAGCATGAAAAATTGAAATAATTAGAAACAAAACTTCTGTATCTCCTGGAGATGGAATAACACAAAAGAACTATAAAAACTTTGTTCAAAATTTCTTTACCATAAAGGAATTATGCTAGAAAAGTAGAGACAAAAGCACTATGGAGAGGAGGTTAAGACATAATATACAAGCAGAGAGCTGTTGACTAGGTTGTGTTATTTAACCCTCAATGGCCGGGCAATCTACGGAAAACCTCCTCCCTTGATTGCAAGATGATGTGATCCGCCCTTAAGGGGTTAAGATGGACAGGGTAAAAAGAAAATTCAAGAATGAGAAGGAAGACAAAATGATACTAACAATAGTAATAATATGGGCATTCAAATTTTCTGAAGAGGTTGTGAAGAAAATATATTTATTTAAGAAAGAGTTTATTATAGTTTGGAAGCTGTAGACTTACTGGCTGACAGTGGGGCTCATTTTGGTATTAAAGCAGGCATATCTAAGTGTGCTTATAGGGAAAAATTTTTATTCATAAAAAAGTTAAAAGTGAACTCTACCATAAAAGAATATACTGAATGAGTGTGTTATCTACACTGACTCCACACTGTATGGTTTATCAACTACCTTTTCCTTTCTCTATCATTAAAGGGCATGCTAGAGATGTAAGTTCCATGATCTCCATGACATCCTTCTGCTGAAGACCTGCACGATCTGCTAAAGCCATGCCTTCTGCCAATCCTGCTAAGGTCACACCAGCCATGACTTGCAGTACTAAGTTCATCTTACTAGCATTGCCCACCTCGCCAGCTGAAGAGCAAAATCAAATATTAAATATTGACAGCAAAAGCACATTTTTGACCTGGTTCATGAATACCTGCAATGTACAGTCAAGATACATGAAGGCAGAAAAGTACAAACGGAAATATGTGAAACCTTGAATGATTAATTTACTTATTAAACATATTTAACGCAAACTGCAAAGATCCTAAAATAGCTGTTAAAAGTAGCTACATCTAGAAAATATAATGAAGCTGCCGAGTTTCATTCAACCATGTCCACCTTGACTTCTTTCCTTGGTTGTTTTGAAGAAGTAAACGAAAAATTTTGGATAAAAGAGAGTGCTAACCCTCAATCATTCCTTTATTCACCATATATGACACACAGGTTTATTATACATATATATATATATATATATATATATATATATATATATATATATATATATATACACAGTGATCCCTCGCTATATCGCGATTCACCTTTCGTGAATTCAGTGCCTCGCAGTTTTTTATTTGGCGAGCTTTTTTTTTTTTCTGGGTATATGGGAGAATATTAAAATATTAAAATTTTCAGTATTTTCATTATTGACTTTTTTTTCATTATTTTATTGACCAAAAAAAGTATTTCCCAGCCTAAGAATAATAAAACAGTAAAAACTATTAAAAAACATAAATTTAAACATGTAACTGCACCATAGAGAATATGATACCGGTATCGGCGTTTTGGAAAACGAAAATGGTCGCACCTATAATATATATATATGTATATTAAAATTTCCAGTACTGTATATATATATATATATATATATATATATATATATATATATATATATATATATATATATATATATATATATATATATATATATATATATGAATAATTTTTTTTTTTTTTGGTGCTTATTTGATATATATATATATATATATATATATATATATATATATATATATATATATATATATATATATATATATATATATATATATATATATATAATATACACAGTATTGGCATTTATTATCCTACTAGGAATCCTGTTCCATGCATCAGCTACTCTACGGTATTACCAAACCAATTTTCACCAATTTCCCTTCTGAACCTAAATTTATCAAGCTTAAATCCATTACCCATTACGAGTTCTGGTTTGATCATGAATTTTTAAAACTTTATCAATATCACCCTTGTTAATCCCTTCAAACCATCTATACACCTCAATCATATCCCCCCTAACTCTGCACCTCTCTAGAGAATGTAGATTAAGTTTTTTAATCTGTCCTATGGTAGATTTAGGCATTGCATAATTAATTTTTTGTTTGTTTTTTAGTCTTGCTTTGGTTATTTATAATTTTTATTTTATCTCTGTTTACATTTGCAGATAGAGGTTCGTTCTCCTACATCCTCCTCCTCTTCTACTGCATAAGTTACTTGCTCACGGCCACCCTGCATGTCCCAGTGTACTGTATGACTGTTGCCCACTGCATAATAGAGTACAGTACAGTAATGTATGTTAATTTCTAGATGTAAAGTGAATATGAATATCTTTTGTATACTCTTAAAATAGATACAGGACTTTCTGCTTTACTTTTATAATAAAATATGTTTTTTACTTATCTTATATCTTTGGCATGGTGTGTCTATGTAAGGTTTGGAATGTATCTATGCCCTTTATAATTGTTTCCTATGGAAAAAGACTCGTTTTTTCATGCGATTTTTCATTTACCCGACACTTCTGAGAACCTATCTAGGCGTTATTCTGAAAACTAGGTATATATATATATATATATATATATATATATATATATATATATATATATATATATATATTAATGATGACGATGATGATCTTTTCTTATCGTAATCCTCTTTGTATTCATGGAAGAAGTGTAAAAAAAAAAAGAATTTTTTTTTATTTATTTATATATATATATATATATATATATATATATATATATATATATATATATATATATATATATATATATATATATATATATATATATATATTTTAGGGCATTATTCGCAAAATTAGAATTTTTTTACTATTATTTTTTGGGGGCGTTATTGCAATTTAGTGTATAAAAAAATCACGTATAAAAGGAACAAGGTGTGTATATATATATATATATATATATATATATATATATATATATATATATATATATATATATATATATATATATATATATATATATAAAACTCCCCGTAAAAGTGTAACATGTTCATAAAAAAAAAAATTGAAAAGTGCCCTGCTTATTCTGGGTGAGCTATGAAATAGAGATTTTTATTTGCCGTAGTAGCTTAGTTGGTATTGTGGCATGAACATTTAGTTTGTGATGTAAATTCTTTTCACCTGCTGTTAATCAAGTTTTTCAAGAAATCATGCCTGGCTGATAGGGACAGAGTACACCAAGCAAATAGGCATGGGTCAGACCTTGTTTAATAATGTGCATGAATGGAAGAATATGAAAAAATCATTTTCCTTTATTAAAATTATTGTTTTTTGTTTAGGTTCTGGCCACCCAGCTCATTGTGGTGTTTTCTGTCATTTAAGGTTAATGAACTCCGTACCTAAGTAAAATGAATTCTTGCCCATGGCCTGAAAGCAGCTCTGGCAATCGTCAAAGAGACTTCTGTCTCCTGCGGCAAGAATGACCAAGGTTCCTTCCTCTGCTTGAACTCGGCTCCCTTGGACTTGGGCCTCCAGGTAACGACCTCCACGACCTGCGATCGCCTGCAGGGAAAGAAAGGACAAATTCGAGTTTCATGATAGATAAAATAATAATTACCATTACAGAACTACAGATAATTAGCTCAGTCTTCAAAAAGGGACTAAATTCAAGTGATTATTAAGTAGAGGCTGGTAATTTAAAAGTGCTTCACGTTCTAAAATTCATCAAATAAAGAATTCAAAATAAAATAGCAAAATGTTTTCATAATTGTAAAAAGACAGGCACCGAGACTGTCGTATAAAAAGTACTGTATATAAGAAGTACAGTAAATTCGTTACATAGCCTATGTTGTGTCAGGAGGTTCAAGTGGTGTAACTGATATTTCCCCGTGTATTTTCTGGGCAGGAAGTGTGTTTACAGAGAAATGACAAGATATATGGTTCAACCCATAGGCCCCTAACACATAGGCGCCAGTTGCCAATAGAGGTCAAAATTGTCACAAAGTTCAAATAATTCCCACGACAGCAGAAAACAAACGTCTACATGTACGTATGTACATGCACCTGTGAAAAGGCCCTCCTTGTATCCAATAGGCCTTCTTGATAGCCCCGCCCTGGCACAACCCAGAAGGGGAGGGATCTCCCTCTTCTCTGGAAGCTAGTACAGTGGTAACGCGCTGGCTTCGCATTCGCGAGGTCGAAAGATCGGTCCCCGTCCAAGACCGAGAGTTTAAGCTGTTTACTGGCAGGAACTGCTGTGGGTGGACATCACAGTGGGGGGTTGGGGCTTGTCCTGGCTGACGAATACCCATTGTAAAATGGAAATAAAGTTTAAAGTTTATTATTATTGGCAAGGCTGTCCAAGCCTACTATGCCCTGCCATCTTGGTCATACAAGAAAGTAAGTTAGTTAGAATATTTCTGAGGCACGAATAAGATCTTTGCATTTTACCTTTAGGGGACGGGGAACTTTGAGGTGTAGAATAAGATTAGAACTAAATAAACAAATATAAACTAAATGATGCATATCTGTTATCATACTACCCTATTTAATTATTAAGAACAATAATAAGATATTAAAGATATTCTGGCGAGATATAACTCTACGACTTTCAGTTATTATCGTATTAGGAAAAACACAAATACGTCAAGACTCCTGTAATACTTTGGCTTCAATTAGCATTTATTAGTAAAACTGCATCCACTAGAATTTTAGTTTGAGCATCCAAAGCTTAAACTTATAGCAAATTTATGTTTAAACTGATAATCTTAAATATGAATCGGCAGGATTTAAGGTGGTGAAAATACAACAACGAGAAGGCAAGGGCTGAAAATTCTGAAGCATCTTATTTCTTTAGTTCAAGTCCTGAATGCCTCAACTCACTGCAAATTTTAGTACATATCGTAAAGTCTTTGAACTCCTAATAACGGTATAAGAATGTGAAATGATAGGGGATTGACAAGCACACTAGACTAGTTCTTAACAATCAAGTGTAACAGAACGTTATCAGTTCAAGAGTTGAAATATATAAAGTCTTGAATTTACTAAAAATATTAATTCTAGATTTGTAGTTCCTAACTTGAAACAAGTAATTACAGTAATGATATACCTCTGCTATGTCTTGTGATGTCTCAGCATCAATTCCTGTCATTTCTACGTAACCTTTGTCAGCACACATTTCTTGAAGAACTCCACAGTTGCCAAAAACAGTCTGAAATGAGTGCACAATAACAACAAAATGAGACAAATTACGATATCTTTCAATGTATTACACTTGAATGAGACAGACCAATTAAAAAGCTAAATATATTTCTGGTGAGTGTCACACTTTACCGTTTTCTTCTTCTTCATCAACAGCAGCATCTCCTATGTTTACATATGGTCATCATTATTTAATAGCTTTTTGGGGGCTAGCAGTGCTTGCTTTGGTTCAATTTTTTTTTTTTGGAGGGGGGGGGGGGCTGATGGCATTCCTGCCACTTAGGGAAAGAAGACGCTACAGAAGAATTAACGGCTTTCTTCTTCAATAATAAGTACAATGTAACAATAAAATTGACCTGTTGTGATATCCCACTCATGACAATGGAGTAATCACCAAGCAGCTTTCCAGCTGCTAGTGACAAGGAAAATATTGTTGAGAACAGGAATGCCAGCCCTTCTCTCCCTTATCCCTCTTAGTCTATTCTTACACCACTTACATTTTTGGCTACTTGAGGATCGGATACACAAGAGAATGTGATGTCCGCAGCTGCGATGACATCAGAGGGAGTCATCATTTCCTTCGCTCCAGCTGCTACGAAATCTGCACACTGGAAAAAAAAAGAGCAAAATTATTAGAATTTCACTTAAAAGAAAGAAAAATAATTATTGCACTATGTAGCTACAAAACTGAAGAGGAAAAATTATATAGCTGAAAGGAAAATAAAAACCTACTGGCTTACTGTACTTATTTGTTAGTTTATCTGTTCACAACTGCCTTTGACTTAATTGATATAATACTTCTGATTTTTATCTGTGTACCATTTAAGGTTCAGTATTAACAGGCAGTGTAAACTGAAAACAAACTTGATTTAATTTTATTAATATAAGAGAATGAACAGCTATGAATACAGAAAGCCAAACCGAGTTGTAAATATAAATTTATCACAGTGTATTTAGATAAGAATTGCACTGAACTGACGCCTGCAAATTACTGTGGGTTTCTCCTTCTTAGGGCAGAAAAGTCTTTCAACCTTGATTAATGGCCAAGAGAGGTAATACAGTATACCGTACCTATACGTAGTGTTCATATTTATACTGATTTTTTAATAATACAAGTTAGATATTCTATGCTGACATTATGGTCTAGCAGGACACCCTTGGGGATGGATGATGGACCCTGACTTGACCATAATACATTTATAAAATGCAAGCTGATATCCTATTAACTTCAATTGTCTATGAGTCCAAAATAGAGTACCTACAAGAACTATGATATACAGTATCTAAACATATATACAAATAAGGGTCACAATTCCCCTTATAAGGGAGATAGGCGAAGTCAAAACAAACCCTCTGACTCTGGCAGCAAAATACGATGATTATATAAAACAAGATAAAACAAAATTTACTATAAAGTATGTATATATATATATATATATATATATATATATATATATATATATATATATATATATATATATATATATATATATATATATATATATATATATATATATATATATATAAAGTCCTAAGATTTAAAACATTTAACTACATTTCCGTGAGTTATAAAACACATGGCATCAATTAGGTCTACTAATTACGTACAATTATGTGGCAACTGTATACATAATCATTGAGCAATGTTTTTTCCTTTCATGTGTCACTATTTGTCCACAATTGGGGTGGACACAGAAACAGACTGAAGCTGGGAAATAAAGACAGTAAACCCTTCCTATCGCTCCGTCGTGGGCTCGAACGCAGGTTTGTCACCTCTCGAATTAAGCATTCTAACGCTACGCTATAGCAGTCCACAACAGTCATTAAGAGGTATAGCAATTAAAACTAATCCAATTATATCCGTACATGACGTCTTTAATAAATGAATATAAGGATACAAATAAGATTGACTGACTAATCTATAGGCTCTCATTCTAGCTACTGCTGGTACTGGTATTAAATACTCTTCTCATTCATTCCTCTCTCTCGCTCTCTCTCTCTTAAAGAGAGAGAGGACAGGAATATTCATTTCTTAAAGAAAGAGGCAAATTAAAGCTATGGAATATTTATTTCTTAATAAGAGAGAGAGAGAGAGAGGCGAATGAAAGCTATGGAGTATTTATATTTTATTGAGAGAAAGATAGGCTACTGAAAGTGATATTTATTTCTTAATGAGTCAGAGAGTAATGAAAGCAATGGATTATTTATATTTTAAATACTGTATATGAAAGAAAAAGAGAGAGAGAGAGAATGCTTTCCAGCATGCCATGAATATTCTTTATATGAACCATCAATAATACTGAAGTATGACTGCACTTGAGTATACATGCAAGCATACACAGAGAGAGACAGATATAAAATGTAAGCAGCTAGGCTAATGACAATAGAGACTTCTTCTTTTTATAATAGAGCTATCAAAATTTAAAAAAATGATGATAGGGTAATACAACAATAAGATAATAATAATAATAATAATAGTTATTATTATTATTATTATTTAAACTACAGCAGAGTAGATTTTTATTTGTTTGCGGTTTGTGTCACAATTCATCCATATTATGGGGTGGATACAGACTGGTTGGAGTCGGGAATTAAAGTTGGATACCCTTCCTAACGTCACGCGGCGGGCTCGGTCGTGGGTCTGTCAATCTCCGATTCAAATGCTCTAAGTACTGCGCCACCGCGTCATGGTGTGCTTGAGTAATTGTGCAATTTACACCTTTCGCATTCCACTGACATCATCTTCAGAAAACCGGCGTTCATGCCTATATGTATAGGCGGAATTTACAACAGGAGTGAACATAGGTACTTTGAAGATGTTTTCAGTGGAAACCGAAAGCTTGATACTGTATAATTAACGATAATGAAGGTAATAATAATTCATAAAAACCCATTCAAAACGGAATATTGCTGAGGCGCTCTGTAAAATCCCTTTTGGAGGCTTCCGCGACTTTCGTCAAAAGATTAAATATTGAGACGTTGTGTAAATATTCCTTTTCAGCAACTTCCATAATTCAGGGTTCCAAACCCGCAATATGCTAGTAGCACAGGAGCTCTGAGTAGTCTATAAAATCGTGACGCGCTCATGAATCCTCATGGCCCTAAACACGCTCATCATGACGTCAAAAGCCAATGCCACTCTGTGAACGACCCCAAATCGCATGCATGCAAAGGAAAATTTACTGCATGTGTGGGAGGAAGAAGAAGAAGAAGAAGAAGAAGAAAAAATTGTCTGTATTTGTATAACAGAATAACTTTAATTACTTTACACACGTCGTATGTACATGATTTAAAACACTATTTTCTGTGTATGGGATGATTATTAATAGAATCTACCAATTCTGGTGTACGAAAGTTTTTTCTGCTTCGTCCTAATTATTATTATTATTAGTATCATCATTATAGACGGTATCTCTACAGTGATATGAATTCACAAACTCGGGCCTTGAGTCAAAGCAACAAAGGAATTTCTTATCAGAATGAATGAACATAAACGGGAAATTCAATATAACAGAAAACGGTATTGCAATCAACCAATCTTTCCCTCTCTCAAACATACTATATCTAGTAGAATTCTCTCTCTCTCTCTCTTTCCTCAGTAACATATCAAATCCTATTGCTACAGGGCCGAGGAGACGTGTCCCCAATACAGAACAACAAGTTGGTAAATAATCTCTCATGACTGCAAAAACAACCCCACGGAGTCGATTGGAATATAAAGTGAGGGTTTCTCTCTCTCTCTCTCTCTCTCTCTCTCTCTCTCTCTCTCTCTTCTATTACTATTCTTATTATTATTATTATTACACAAACAATCCCAAACAGTTACTTGGCATATCAAATGAGAATTCTCTATATTTATTATTATTATTATTATTATTATTAAGTAGCAGTAGTGGTATTTATTATTACTGTTATTATTATCATTATCATTACTACTATTATTATCATTATTTGAATATCAAACAAACAATAAGTTCACTTCTAAGAAATACTTCGTTCCGATGTTTAAGACAAGATGGGATTAAAGAATTCATTAAAAAGGGGGGGGGTCTTAATGAGGTAATCCCTCATGCAGGCGTGAGAGTTTTGAAAGAAAAGTATAAACATACCCTCTTCCTTAGAGAAGCTAGTTAAGTAATGTTCTTAAGAGGACCCAAGTTCGATCCCCAGGAAGAATTCGATATGAGATTCGCTTTCACGTCCAAATAAATGAGTACTTTCACTAAGGATGGCCTCAGCAGGGTAATCCTTCATACAAAACACGAAAAGTTTATGACGAAAGTTTTTTATTTTTATTTTTTATACCTCTCTGCATAACAATGATAAAATTAAAACTTCTGTATTCACAGCATATTCCCCAGTTCAGATGGAGTCGCTATTTCTCAGCTGCATATTGGATTAGTATTTCTTTTGGGTCATTTTTTTTTTTGGGCCAGATGTCCACCCTGACACCAAATCTCTCAACTGACCTGGGCCTCGGGCTGGCACAGAGTTGAGCAGGCTTGCTCCTAGATATCAAACTAAGAAATAGTGCATATAATATAAGCTAATGTGTTTAAGTTTGGAGGGCATCTACGAAGTAGTCCATGATTTCGGAAGAAATATCTTTGTAGTAATCAATCTCTAAACTGCAATTATAGCAAAGACAAAAATATTCTATAAAACAAGTATACTCCAGTAATAAGGAAGAGAGGGTAGTAGCTTCCATAAACTGATAGCCCCTGTCAATTCAGCTCAGTGAGTACACCATTACTCGGGATTTGGTAAGAGAAAGAAATGTCCATTTTGAAGTTTGTTGTAAAAATAAATGAGGCATTTTCCAAAAAAGAAAATGGGCCTCTCTCTCTCTCTCTCTCTCTCTCTCTCTCTCTCTCTCTCTCTCTCTCTCCTCTCTCTCTCTCTCTATATATATATATATATATATATATATATATATATATATATATATATATATATATATATATATATATATATATATATATATCTGCGAGAGAGAGAGAGAGAGAGAGAGAGAGAGAGAGAGAGAGAGAGAGAGAGAGAGAGAGAGAGAGAGAGAGAGAGAGAGAGAGAGAGAGAGAGAGAGAGAGACCCCACTCTAATTTCATATAGCTCAAGGTGAACCGGGTTCCAAATTGGAGCAGGTGGAATATGACTTGGAAAGACTATCCCAATGTATTCATTTATTTGTTATTTATTCATTTACTTCCATTTATTATTATTATTATTATTATTATTATTATTATTATTATTATTATTATCATATGCAATGAGTCAAATCAAAGCAAAGTTTGCTATTTATGAAAAAGATAAAGTATAAATTTGCAAGATTTTCTGTTCACTTTGCCGATGCAAAACGCATTAATTAATTAATTAATATATATATATATATATATATATATATATATATATATATATATGTGTGTGTGTGTGTGTGTGTGTGTGTGTGTGTGTGTGTGTGTGTGTGATTACCTAATTGTGCTTACGGGAAAGAGCCCAAAGCTCGTATCTTCCCGTCTCCTGATCGGTTCCATTTTCTACTTAGTGATACTTATCATACCTGTCCTTAAAACTATGGATTGTGTGTGTGTGTGTGTGTGTGTGTGTGTGTGTGTGTGTGTGTGTGTGTGTGTGTGTGTGTGTGTGTGTGTGTTCCATACGAAATTTTGAAATTGTGGTATTATATACAGCCATTTTAAGTCTAATGTGTGGAGTCCATTTGTCCTATGTAATATTACTACTACTACTAATAACAATATTGAAATTATTCTCTTGCAACAGCATCATCATCTCAAATAATAAAAATAATACTACTACTACTACTACTACTACTACTGATAATAATAATAATGAAGATTGTCCAATAAAACCCCAAACAGGTATAAGTATATACAATATGTATTTAGGGTACGGTAAATTGGTCCCTAGACTTTTTCGGCTAATACTGCCTCCATCAATAGGGGTAGTAAAACCACCCCTGTTGATGGAGGCAGTAGTCTCCGAAAGTCTAAGGACCGATTTACAGAACCCTAAATACATATTGTATATACTTACACCCTCTTGGGGCTATATTGGACAATCTTCAATTGTAGTTTATATTATTGTGGTCGCTTTTCTGAATAATAATAATAATAATAATGACAGCATAATGTTATGCATTACCTTATTGCAAGCGTGGCTAAGCATTTATAAATTATCATATTCTTCGACTAGAAGAGAGAGAGAGAGAGAGAGAGAGAGAGAGAGAGAGAGAGAGAGAGAATCTAGTTTTTACTCGTATGGCAGCTCTTGTGCAGCATCAAATTAATAGTAATTTACTATTAACATCCTTAAAGATGTTTTGAAAACTTATTGTTCTATAAACTTCATGTTATAAAGTTAATAGAATTGTAAACAGTTGTAAATAATAAATATAATAATAATAATAATAATAATAATAATAATAATAAATGTTGTTATTGAGTACCTTTACGTATTAAAAAAGTTATTCATAGCTTGCGGTTAACACCAAACCATCCTAACACCCCCTCCCGGCAATACTCTGCCTTCGTTCTCTAGAAATAGTTTAAGTACGAACCGAAGGCAAAAAAAAAGACAGTACTAGAATGTAATTTTTTCATGTCTATCATTATTGTATTATTAATATAATTATTATTATTATTATTATTATTATTATTATTATTATTATTATTATTATTATATAGCAAAAATATTAATAAGTACAGTACTTCATATATATAGATATATATATATATATATATATATATATATATATATATATATATATATATATATATATATATATATATATATATATATGTGTGTGTGTGTGTGCATGTGTGTGTGTGTATGTGTGTGTGTGTGTGTGTGTGTGTGTGTGTGTGTGTGTGTGTGTGTGTGTGTGTGTGTGCGCTTACAAGCGCCTTATAAAATATAGCATAAATAGCAAAGGATTATATTTTATATAGTGTGAGCATAAACTACAATACTGTATCGAAAAACCGAGAGAGAGAGAGAGAGAGAGAGAGAGAGAGATATATATATATATATATATATATATATATATAGAGAGAGAGAGAGAGAGAGAGAGAGAGAGAGAGATGCTCAATCTCCTCTCCCCCGATCGTAAACACAAAACTAAGGCGAATTTTTCTATAAATGCGTACAAGGTTGATGTCAAACTAATGGAATACCTCAGATAATGAGGTTAATCTGTTTTCAAAAGATATACGGATAAACAAGACAAAAATAGTACTAGCAGTAGTAGTTGTTGTAGGAGTAACGGAAGATGTACGTCTTAAAAGTAATTATAGAAAATAAGGTTGCGAGTAAACATTCAATAAATATTAAGTAAAGGAAGAAGAAGAAGTAGTAGTAGTAGTATTGGTGGTACATTTATTTCTTAAAAGTATATATTATATAAAGGTAGAGGAGGCAATAGTAGTAATAGTAGTGGTAGTAGTAGTAATAGTAGTAGTAGTAGAGGATATAGTTCTCAAAATAACAACAGGAAATAACGTTGAATGTAATTGTTTAATTATAAAAAAAAATACATTAAAGAACTTTGGATAAAAGATGCGGCATATTGGAAACCTATTCGAGCTAGGGTGATGAGGTAGTTCCTTCAATTGAATAAGTACTAACAGTAGCAATTGCAGTAATCATATTAAGAGTCAAGTAATAGAAGCAGCAATAAAATATATCTAGTATTGAGGTTAATTATAATATTCGATAAAGACAGGAATATAAAGAATAGGAAAATAGTAGTAGTACAACAACTAACATAGTAGCAGAAAAGCAGCAGCAATAGTAATAAAAGAAAAAAACAGAAGTCTATAATACACAATACCACTGTAACAATAACTCTAGTTGAATGCAAACATATTGTGGATGGGATGACAAATGTAAATTGGTCTGTGTTCCGAGTATGTAATTACCTAATTGTGTTTACGGGAAAGAGCCCCAAGCGCGTAACTTCCCGTTTCCTGGTCCGTTCCATTTTGTACTTAGCGATACTTATCATACTTGTCCTTAAAACTATAGATTGAGTTAGCATTAACTACCTCCTCGATAAGCGAATTCCAATTATCAACTACTCTTACACTAAAAAAAAAAAAAAAAAAAAAAGTACTTCCCTACATCCTGCAATAAAGTTTTCTTAAGAAGCTTCAAACCATGACCTCTAGTTCTAGTGCCAGCCACATCAAAATATCGATCCCTATCCACCCTGTCATAACCATGAAGGAATTTAAAAACCATCACCATATCCCCTCTCATTCTTCTAGCTTCGAGTGATGGTAAGTCTAATTCCCTCAGCCTGTCATTATAACTGAGATTGCGTATTTCTGGCACCAGTTTCATGGCATGTCTTTGAACTTTTTCCAACTTAACTACGTGTTTTTTCAAGTGCGGATTCCAAAAGGGGGCTGCATATTTAAGTTTTGGCCTCACATATGTTACATAAATATTTCTGAACATTTCCTTGTCCATGTGCCTGAAGGTAAAGGTAAAGGTTGCAGGTGTTTCAGTTCCGATATCCATCTGAGATGCTCCTCAGAACGTCAAGCTACCTGTACATTTGCTAAGAAAGCATATGTTGCGTACATGTGTCCGTATATGTACATATATACATATACAGATATATATAAGGAAGGCAAATTTTTTTTCTTTAGCTAAATTGCAAGAAAAGTTTATCTAAAACAAATCAGCTGATTTCTCAAGCACTACTTGAAAACGATGTAAGTCTCTCTCTCTCTCTCTCTCTCTCTCTCTATCGCACACAGACATCGAGTTTTCTATGCTAGTATGGATTAATACTTATTCAATAATAATGGATAGGATTCGGTTTTACGTCAAGAACTCCCCTTTCTACTAAGGGTAGGACGGTTGCCTTCTTACGAAGGACTTGTTTGGGCAGATGTAATCGTTACCCTGAGTGTATGCCCTTACTAACCTCAGTCCGTGACGGGG
>JAXCGZ010023142.1:55000-62265 GCA_037179515.1 Halocaridina rubra
ATATGTCACAGTGCCGTTATGTAAATGACCTTCACTTTATGTGGTCAGGGAAGGCACTGGAATCAAGATTCCACTAGAAAAAGATCATAAACCCCCAGTCAAGGTATAAAAAATACCCTACACACATACCCTCCAACATCCACCTATTGCAGAAGAATTACCGAACAGATATTTTTTTGCCCTATTCGAAGTCTGATATAAAAAATATACTTTAATTGCAGAAAGAGTATGAAATTCTCTCACAAACACACACACAAAGATATTTTCTCAAGACAGAGATTTAGTAACGCGAGTGAATATGGAGAGAGAGAGAGAGAGAGAGAGAGAGAGAGAGAGAGAGAGAGAGAGAGAGAGAGAGAGAGAGAGAGAGAGAGAGAGAGAGAGAGAGAGACTGCACCTGTACCCCTTCTCACTATTAAATAATTATAAAGCACTAATCAGACATAAAACCTCACATGTATTTGAGATAAAAAAAGTTTTATAAGTTTATAAATTCTTTTAAGATATTTACAGCTGAACTTTCTTACTTTACGAGAAAGTAAAAAATATAATCAATATACGAAATATATAAGTAATTACATATGTTAAGTATCTACGATGAGGTTCTGGCAGTAAAATTCCAACCAAAACCATGGTTATTGTGTGTCTGTGAATGTCCTTGGGTTGTGGAGAGAGAGAGAGAGAGAGAGGAGAGAGAGAGAGGAGAGAGGAGAGAGAGAGAGAGAGAGAGAGAGAGGAGAGAGTGACGTAGGGGTTTTATTATCCCACCGAGTGTCACCACTGACGTAGGGGATTTCCTCCTACGTTATATATACTTATAATTATGGTAGCGTGGTTGGTGAAAGACATCTTCTTATTCACAGTTTATTCTTATTTTAACATCTATGTACTCAGAGCTCCTATTACTACAGTTCCTGTCACGACTAATCCCTGAGTCCTACCCCCAAGAGGGGGAGGCTAACTCAGCTGTACTGTGTTAACTCTGCTGCTGGCAAGGCCCGGTCTCTGACTCTAACTCACTGTGTCTGCCCTGGGTGGTTCTTGAAATACCCCCAGGGGCAGGGCGTGGCTTGACATCCAATTCTGCCAATGAAATCAAGTGACATCTAGTCCTGCAAATCAACGCCAGGTTCGAAGTGGAGTTCCGCCTACTTCCGGGGAGGAGCTATTGGGCATCTCTCCAGGGCATGTACTTACGTACGGGCCACATGTTTGTGTTTCTTGTGGTTCAGGAAATGGCTAACTTCCTGGCCTTTCCTACCCTCTCCAGGTTCCGGTCATATATCTCCTTGACACTTTCTACAAACATTGTAATAAAATATCTGTGCCCTCGACCAACCGTTACCCCTCAAGATTTGTTACAAGTTTCAGATTCTGGCTTCAGCATGACGGAAGTCATACGACATCCCTCCCAACCAAAACTGAAATATCTCTTATTTCAGTCGAAGCATGGGCTAATTTTCCGGGAGCTCTTGGACATATCCTAGCTAACATTAGTTTACAATAGAAATGGGGCCGAATTATTTAAGCTATCATCTAAGAAATCCTATTTCTATGAACCCTAAACAAATTATACAAACATAATATATATATAGTATAATTTCAGTGTGTAACTAATATCAAACATTAATTAAGATCAAAAGTCAGTTGAAATCAAAACATTAATTCATCTACTTCTCTCGTTTCTTTAAAAGACAAAATTGAGTTAATTACAGTAGAATTATGACTCATTTAGAACATTAGCAAACAATTAAGTAGAGTATTAGCATGTATAAACATGTAAAATGCAATAGACCATAACATCAATAGTAATTTCTATAAGAAACCTTATCTTATAATTTCTACTCTTATTGTTACTATGGGCATTAATTTATTTTAAAATTTGGCCTTAAAACTACTCCTGAAACAAAACATGTTTTACTGTGTGTAAAGTCGAAACATTTACTATTCGATATGCAATTACTATTCAGAGACCAATTAATATAAAAACTTAATGAACACAAAGATTAAATCATAATTCAAATAATAATGATGCTAAAACAAAACACTAATATTATTTAAGCAGAAAAACAACTTATTAATCTTAGTGCAAATCATACAATTTATCCTCAAACAAAACATTTGTTACTTTCATATTATATTACTATTCAGAGACCAATGGATAGGAGAACTTAATGGACACAAAGATTAAATCATAATTCAAATAATAATAATGCTAAAACAAAACACTAATATTATTTAAGCAGAAAAACAACTTATTAATCTTAGTTCAAATCATACAATTTATCAACGGCACTTATTCAAAACTATATCTAAGGGAGACTCTGAGTTTTTCGCTTAAAATTATCTTAAAGCTAGTAAAACAAAAAAATAAACATAAAAATAAAAATATTTTGTCGTTTAGCACAGTGGACAAAGACGGTGGGGACATTTTCTTTCCCATTTTTTCAGTTCTAATACGGGGGTAACTTTAATTAACTAATAAGGGATTCTTAAATACCCTTCTTTCTCTCTTCACTAAAGTTTGGACATGTATAGGGATTATTTTTCTTTCTCGTTTACGTGGCTTCTAAAGGTATTATTAAAATATTTTAAAATATTTCTGTGTTTCTTTTCCTCTCTTTTCACTACAGTTATGACATGTATGGGGATCTCCTTGTTTCTGGGATTTCATCAAGATTACATGGTTTTTTAAAGTAGTTTAAAACTTTTATTTTTTTAGGACTGTTCTCCCTTTCTAGGACGACTTTTATTTTCCCTGTCCAGGACGACTTTTAATTTCTCTGTCTAGGACGACTTTTAATTTCTCTGCCCAGGACGACTTTTAATTTCTCTGTCTAGGACGACTTTTAATTTCTCTGTCTAGGACGACTTTTAATTTCTCTGTCTAGGACGACTTTTTTTTCTCTGTCCAGGACGACTTTTAATTTCTCTGTCTAGGACGACTTTCGTTTTCTCTGTCAGGACGACTTTAATTTCTCTGTCTAGGACGACTTTCGTTTTCTCTGTCCAGGACGACTTTTAATTTCTCTGTCTAGGACGACTTTTAATTTCTCTGTCTAGGACGACTTTTAATTTCTCTGTCTATGGAAAATTTCCCATCCCTTACCCCGATAAAGGAGAGTAAAGGTGAAATCTCGGTTGGGCCGCACGGTCACAGACTGCCTCACCAGTCCTAGGTCCCATTCTAACGAACAAACAAACATTCTACTCCCTTGAAGCTACATTAGGGTGACACTGAAAAACCTTCCCTATTCTAGGACAGCACAAATTACTCTAATTTACTCTTACTTTCGCCTGCATAGCGCGAAATAAAAAAACTCATCTCTAAACAATATCACAAAATTTCTTATTCTTCAAAAATAAAATGCCACACACGTATCGTAATGTTAATCCCTTCATCATAACAACATTAAAAAACAATCTGTCATTTATGTCTTTCTTTCGCTAAAACATTACTCCCCCGGAGAAAAAAACAAACAAAAAAAGAAAGAACCTTGAAAACAGGCGCAATCTTAACACTCGATTTCTTACGCTTTAAGAAATTAATATAACAATGATTTCACGTGCATTAAATATCAAGGATCAGTACAATTACTACAGATTTATAATAACGAGGTTGGGAGATCGAATGGTCACTTCCACATTCCTTTCTCGAAAATCACACGTGTTCTAAGTAAAACCTTAAAAGCAGATTCAAGTATATTACTCACTCGATTTCTTACACTTAAGAAATTAATATACTGTAACAGTGATTTCACGTGCATTAAATTTTTCAATTAAAAATCGATACATTCGCGTTCTTAAAATTCAATCTAGGCATTAATACAAATAAATGGAACACACTTCCAACGCAAATTCTTTATATTACTCAAATTATAACAAAAATGGAGTTTATTACTGCTTATAGCTATTAGTACAAATTATCCATGTTAGTAATGGGTACAGAAATTCTACTTTTATCAACTTATTAAGCGCCACACCCCTTATAAGCGGGTTGGCTGAGTCAAAGCATAACTACAAGATAAAATGGCGGCGTCCACCGACCTCAATTTCTTTTACTAATTGTCCCATTACTCACTGGATACAGATCACAAGTACTTAGCTATTTTAAGGAGGTGGTCCTGAAGAACTTCATGGCAGAAGGCAAGGAAGGAGGGGGTTCTCCTTCTTCTCTTCGAGTAAAATCGACGAATCGCCGTCTTCTTGGTCGGATCCGGCAACTTATACTTCTTGTAATGGGCATTTTCACTCAATGCTCCGGTCACACTTCGGCTTACTAAGAAATATCTTAGGAATAGTTCCTTCAAAGTTTTATAATATTCTCTATTTGACCACTCGTCACTTCTCATCCGCAGACCCAAGTATTTCAGGAAGTCGGTCGCGGGAATTATGGACGGACATTCACGGTCTTTTACATTTGCGCCGTCGAGGTATAAAAGTGAATTTTTGACTCGAGGCGTCTTTACAACCAGGGCACGGGGTGGGGGCCTTGCCAATACGGAGGCGGGGGAGAGTGGCTGGATCTCATAATATGATACTGTAAGTGAAGGGGGAGCTCTGACTTTCTCGGTGTCACTCTCTCACTGCTGGTAAGCGTCTTGAAGTTTCTTCACTTGTACTTTTCTTCCATAGATGCTATATATATTTTTTTTTTTTTTACTTCTATTTTTTTCTTCTTTCTCTTCGGTAAAGTGTCGGCGTGGATTGATCCCGAGCTGTCCACCACTGACGTAGGGTATTTATTATCCCACCGAGTGTCACCACTGACGTAGGGGTTTTGCTCCTACGTTATATACTTATAATTATGGTAGCGTGGTTGGTGAAAGACATCTTCTTATTCACAGTTTATTCTTATTTTAACATCTATGTACTCAGAGCTCCTATTACTACAGTTCCTGTCACGACTAATCCCTGAGTCCTACCCCCAAGAGGGGGAGGCTAACTCAGCTGTACTGTGTTAACTCTGCTGCTGGCAAGGCCCGGTCTCTGACTCTAACTCTGTGTCTGCCCTGGGTGGTTCTTGAAATACCCCCAGGGGCAGGGCGTGGCTTGACATCCAATTCTGCCAATGAAATCAAGTGACATCTAGTCCTGCAAATCAACGCCAGGTTCGAAGTGGAGTTCCGCCTACTTCCGGGGAGGAGCTATTGGGCATCTCTCCAGGGCATGTACTTACGTACGGGCCACATGTTTGTGTTTCTTGTGGTTCAGGAAATGGCTAACCTCCTGGCCTTTCCTACCCTCTCCAGGTTCCGGTCATATATCTCCTTGACACTTTCTACAAACATTGTAATAAAATATCTGTGCCCTCGACCAACCGTTACCCCTCAAGATTTGTTACAAGTTGTCGCATGACTTCCGTCATGCTGAAGCCAGTCCGTCATGCTGAAGCCAGAATCGGAAACTTGTAACAAATCTTGAGGGGTAACGGTTGGTCGAGGGGCACAGATATTTTATTACAATGTTTGTAGAAAGTGTCAAGGAGAGATATGACCGGAACCGTGAGACTGAGGATCTGGCATCGAGTACCGGGAGAAGGGCAGGAAAGGCCAGGAAGTTAGCCATTTCCTAAACCACAAGAAACATAAACATGTGGCCCGTACGTAAGTACATGCCCTGGAGAGATGCCCAATAGCTCCTCCCCGGAAGTAGGCGGGATTCCACTTTAGAACCTGGCGTTGATTGGCAGGACTAGATGTCACTTGATTTCATTGGCAGAATTGGATGTCAAGCCACGCCCTGCCCCTGGGGGTATTTCAAGAGCCACCCAGGGCAGAGACAGTTAGTTAGAACTTTGCCCGGGGCACGAATAGATCATAGATTGTGATAGTCATAGGGTGGGGGCATTGAGGCGTCGAAGTTGTGTTGTACTCTAGAATAAATATAAGCAAAGGAATCACTGCTTGTCCATTCTTACCTTGTACCCGTCTGGTACTAATAATTATAACATAGTAATTTAACATTACGTCAGTGGTGACAAACGGTGAGATAACCCAGTCATCTTACAAAGTGTGAGTTCAAATGGGAAGTCCAAAATTCATACGACAACTTGGTGGCAGCGCAGATACGGATCACTCACGCCTGGAAAACAGACAAAGAGACTCTCATATCAGAAGAAACCAGTGCAAAGAAAAGAAAATAAGAATGGCAAAAGCAGAAATCCAACATCTCCTCATTCAAGAAATGAGTGACGAGGCCAAACACCGGAGAATTCTCGAACTGGAGAGGAGCACGTGCGGCGCCTACAAGCACGCTGCCGACGCCGCTCCGTCGAGAAGGAACCTGGTCGACGCCGACACCCCCGACAGTGAAACCGACGCCTCAAGCATCGACGAACAGCCGGCCGCTCCGAGCCCCGTGGTGACACAGGGAACGCAGCAGGCCATGCCCCCACCCCGTGCCCTGGTTGTGAAGACGCCTCGAGTCAAAAATTCACTTTTATACCTCGACGGCGCAAATGTAAAAGACTGTGAATGTCCGTCCATAATTCCCGCGACCGACTTCCTGAAATACTTGGGTCTGCGGATGAGAAGTGACGAGTGCTCAAATAGAGAATATTATAAAACTTTGAAGGAACTATTCCTAAGGATATTTCTTAGTAAGCCGAAGTGTGACCGGAGCGTTGAGTGAAAATGCCCATTACAAGAAGTATAAGATTGCCGGATCCGACCAAGAAGACGGCGATTCGTCGATTTTACTCGAAGAGAAGAAGGAGAACCCCCTCCTTCCTTGCCTTCTGCCATGAAGTTCTTCAGTGACCACCTCCTTAAAATAGCTAAGTACTTGTGATCTGTATCCAGTGAGTAATGGGACAATTAGTAAAAGAAATTGAGGTCGGTGGACGCCGCCATTTTATCTTGTAGTTATGCTTTGACTCAGCCAACCCGCTTATAAGGGGTGTGGCGCTTAATAAGTTGATAAAAGTAGAATTTCTGTACCCATTACTAACATGGATAATTTGTACCTAATAGCTATAAGCAGTAATAAACTCCATTTTTGTTATAATTTGAGTAATATAAAGAATTTGCGTTGGAAGTGTGTTCCGTTTATTTGTATTAATGCCTAGATTGAATTTTAAGAACGCGAATGTATCGATTCTTTAATTGACAAATTTAATGCACGTGAAATCACTGTTACAGTATATTAATTTCTTAAGTGTAAGAATTATCGAGTGAGTAATATACTTGAATCTGCTTTTAAGGTTTTACTTAGAACACGTGTGGTTTTCGAGAAAGGAATGTGGAAGTGACCATTCGATCTCC
>JAXCGZ010023143.1:0-62120 GCA_037179515.1 Halocaridina rubra
CTAGGAGTAAACATACTGGCAGATTTGTCTCCAGAAATACATATAAATGGCATAGTAAGGGCAGCATATGCATTCTTATCAAATGTAAGGGTAGCCTTCAGGCACATGGACAAGGAAATGTTCAGAAATATTTATGTAACCTATGTGAGGCCAAAACTCGAATATGCAGCCCCCTTTTGGAATCCGCACTTGAAAAAGCACATAGCTAAGCTTGAAAAAGTTCAAAGACATGCCACGAAACTGGTGCCAGAAATACGCAATCTCAGTTATGATGATAGGCTGAGGGAATTAGACTTACCATCACTCGAAGCTAGAAGAGTGAGGGGGGATATGGTGACAGTCTTTAAATTCCTTCATGGTTGTGATAGAGTGGATAGGGATCGATATTTTGATATGGCTGGCTCTAGAACTAGAGGTCATAGTTTGAAGCTTCGTAAGAAAACTTCTTTGCAGGATGTAAGGAAATACTTTTTCAGTGTAAGAGTAGTTGATAATTGGAATTGGCTAAGCGAGGAGGTAGTTAATGCTATCTCAATTCATAGTTTTAAGGACAGGTATGATAAGTATCACTAAGTATAAAATGGAACCGATCAGGAGACGGGAAGATACGAGCTTTGGGCTCTTTCCCGTAAACACAATTAGATAATCACACACACACACACACACACACACACAGTTTTTCCTAAGGGCTTCAGAATACTAAGGGTCGAAAGATCTGAGAGGACTGGTGGAGGGATAGCACTGCTCATAAGTGAGAGGATTCAAGTTGAAGAAATAAACTTGGCTATAGAAAGTGAGTTCAGGGAATTTCTTGTTGCTCGCATAAATACTGGGTCAGAGAGCATTATAATAACTGTTGTATACAACCCACCAAGGAACCAAAATAGGCTTGAAATTTATGAGGAAAGTCATATAGGTACGATTGAAGTCATAAACTCAGTTGTTAACATGGCGCGGGAGAAAAAATGTAGGATTTTGATTATGGGAGACTTTAATCATAAAGAGATAGATTGGATAAATCTTGACCCACACAGTGGTGAGGACTCATTTGGGGCAAGATTCCTAGATTGCGTACAAGGGAATTTCCTACACCAACATGTAATGGAACCAACAAGAGCCAGGGGTGGGGATGAGCCATCACTACTTGATCTGGTGTTCACAGATAATGTGTTGGATATTGAAAATATTGAGTATGAACCACCAATTGGAAAGAGTGACCACTGTGTGTTGTTGATGGAGTATATCATTGAAGACATTCTTCCTGAGAGTAGAGGCACTGAGGACATGAGGAGGAACTATCCGAAAGGAGATTACATCAAAATGAATGAGCTTTTTGCAGTTATTGACTGGAGAACCTTATTTTACAACAAATCTGTACAAGAAATGTATGACATCTTTTGTGAGAAATATGGGAAGATAGTAGATTGCTGCATACCTGTCACCAAAGTAGGTGTAATTCATGCCAGAGAGAAATGGTTCGATAATGGGTGTAAAAGAGCTAAGGAGTGGAGAGACAAATGCTGGAAAAGGTATAGGAGGAGAAAAAACATAAATGCCTGGCAAACCTACAAAAGAGCAAGAAATGACTACCTAAGTAAAAGGAGAGAGGCAGAGAGAGATTATGAGAGGGACATCACCAGGAAGGCTAAAGAAAATCCCAAGCTTTTCCACAGCTTTATCAGAGGAAAACTGAAGGTAAAAGAACAGGTTTTAAGGCTAAAGAGAGCGGATGGAAGCATCACTGAGACGGACGAAGAGATCTGCAAAGAATTGAACAAGGAGTTTCAGTCAGTATTTACAGTAGAAAATACCCCACCCCCTCAGATTGCAGTGATAGAAGCTCAAGGGCCAGTATTAGAGAACATCAACCTTACAGCCACAGAGGTATGCAAAGCGCTGATGGATTTAGATGTTCATAAAGCTACAGGTCCTGATGACATATCCCCTCATGTGCTTAAAAAATGCGCAAACACAATATCAGTGGCACTAAGTATCATATTTAAGGAGTCACTGGAGTCGGGGGAGATTCCAAGATGCTGGAAACAAGCAAATGTGATACCTATCTTCAAAAAGGGAAGGAGGGATACGGCTCTGAACTATAGACCAGTTTCCTTGACCAGCATAGTTTGCAAACTTATGGAGAAACTACTAAGGAAACATATCTCTCTTCACTTGGAATCCTTCAACTTTTTGTCAGTGAGGCAACATCGCTTCAGAGAAGGAAGATCAACAGTAACAAACTTATTAGAATTTTATGATGAGGTAAGCCAAATCTTACAGGAAAGAGAGGGCTGGGCAGATTGCATATTCCTAGACTTCCAGAAAGCGTTTGACACTGTTCCACATGGGAGACTTATTAGGAAGCTGCAATCAATGGCTAGAATAGGTGGAAATGTCTTGGAATGGATAAAAACTTACTTAGAAGGAAGGGAACAGAGGGTTAGAGTAAGACACTCAGTGTCTGAATGGAGAAGAGTTAGTAGTGGAGTTCCACAGGGTTCAGTTTTAGGGCCACTTTTGTTCCTTGTATATGTAAATGACCTACCAGAGTGTGTAAATTCATTCATGAATATGTTTGCAGATGATGCAAAGATTGTGAAGAAAGTAAAAAACGAGAACAATGGTAGAGAACTTCAGGAGGATCTAAATAATCTGCATGAGTGGTCAGAAAAGTGGCTAATGAAATTCAAAACTTCAAAATGTAAGGTAATGAGAATGGGTACAAGTGCAAGAAGGCCCAAGCTTGACTACTCGGTGGCTGGAGTACAACTTCAAGAGACAGAAAATGAGAGAGATCTAGGAGTAAACATACTGGCAGATTTGTCTCCAGAAATACATATAAATGGCATAGTAAGGGCAGCATATGCATTCTTATCAAATGTAAGGGTAGCCTTCAGGCACATGGACAAGGAAATGTTCAGAAATATTTATGTAACCTATGTGAGGCCAAAACTCGAATATGCAGCCCCCTTTTGGAATCCGCACTTGAAAAAGCACATAGCTAAGCTTGAAAAAGTTCAAAGACATGCCACGAAACTGGTGCCAGAAATACGCAATCTCAGTTATGATGATAGGCTGAGGGAATTAGACTTGCCATCACTCGAAGCTAGAAGAGTAAGGGGGGATATGGTGACAGTCTTTAAATTCCTTCATGGTTATGATAGAGTGGATAGGGATCGATATTTCGATATGGCTGGCTCTAGAACTAGAGGTCATAGTTTGAAGCTTCGTAAGAAAACTTCTTTGCAGGATGTAAGGAAATACTTTTTCAGTGTAAGAGTAGTTGATAATTGGAATTCGCTAAGCGAGGAGGTAGTTAATGCTATCTCAATCCATAGTTTTAAAGACAGGTATGATAAGTATCACTAAGTCTAAAAATGGAACCGATCAGGAGACGGGAAGATACGAGCTTTGGGCTCTTTCCCGTAAACACAATTAGGTAATCACTTGGCTATAGAAAGTGAGTTCAGGGAATTTCTTGTTGCTCGCATAAATACTGGGTCAGAGAGCATTATAATAACTGTTGTATACAACCCACCAAGGAACCAAAATAGGCTTGAAATTTATGAGGAAAGTCATATAGGTACGATTGAAGTCATAAACTCAGTTGTTAACATGGCGCGGGAGAAAAAATGTAGGATTTTGATTATGGGAGACTTTAATCACAAAGAGATAGATTGGATAAATCTTGACCCACACAGTGGTGAGGACTCATTTGGGGCAAGATTCCTAGATTGCGTACAAGGGAATTTCCTACACCAACATGTAATGGAACCAACAAGAGCCAGGGGTGGGGATGAGCCATCACTACTTGATCTGGTGTTCACAGATAATGTATTAGATATTGAAAATATTGAGTATGAACCACCAATTGGAAAGAGTGACCACTGTGTGTTGTTGATGGAGTATATCATTGAAGACATTCTTCCTGAGAGTAGAGGCACTGAGGACATGAGGAGGAACTATCCGAAAGGAGATTACATCAAAATGAATGAGCTTTTTGCAGTTATTGACTGGAGAACCTTATTTTACAACAAATCTGTACAAGAAATGTATGACATCTTTTGTGAGAAATATGGGAAGATAGTAGATTGCTGCATACCTGTCACCAAAGTAGGTGTAATTCATGCCAGAGAGAAATGGTTCGATAATGGGTGTAAAAGAGCTAAGGAGTGGAGAGACAAATGCTGGAAAAGGTATAGGAGGAGAAAAAACATAAATGCCTGGCAAACCTACAAAAGAGCAAGAAATGACTACCTAAGTAAAAGGAGAGACGCAGAGAGAGATTATGAGAGGGACATCACCAGGAAGGCTAAAGAAAATCCCAAGCTTTTCCACAGCTTTATCAGAGGAAAACTGAAGGTAAAAGAACAGGTTTTAAGGCTAAAGAGAGCGGATGGAAGCATCACTGAGACGGACGAAGAGATCTGCAAAGAATTGAACAAGGAGTTTCAGTCAGTATTTACAGTAGAAAATACCCCACCCCCTCAGATTGCAGTGATAGAAGCTCAAGGGCCGGTACTAGAGAACATCAACCTTACAGCCACAGAGGTATGCAAAGCGCTGATGGATTTAGATGTTCATAAAGCTACAGGTCCTGATGACATATCCCCTCATGTGCTTAAAAAATGCGCAAACACAATATCAGTGGCACTAAGTATCATATTTAAGGAGTCACTGGAGTCGGGGGAGATTCCAAGATGCTGGAAACAAGCAAATGTGATACCTATCTTCAAAAAGGGAAGGAGGGATACGGCTCTGAACTATAGACCAGTTTCCTTGACCAGCATAGTTTGCAAACTTATGGAGAAACTACTAAGGAAACATATCTCTCTTCACTTGGAATCCTTCAACTTTTTGTCAGTGAGGCAACATGGCTTCAGAGAAGGAAGATCAACAGTAACAAACTTATTAGAATTTTATGATGAGGTAAGCCAAATCTTACAGGAAAGAGAGGGCTGGGCAGATTGCATATTCCTAGACTTCCAGAAAGCGTTTGACACTGTTCCACATGGGAGACTTATTAGGAAGCTGCAATCAATGGCTAGAATAGGTGGAAATGTCTTGGAATGGATAAAAACTTACTTAGAAGGAAGGGAACAGAGGGTTAGAGTAAGACACTCAGTGTCTGAATGGAGAAGAGTTAGTAGTGGAGTTCCACAGGGTTCAGTTTTAGGGCCACTTTTGTTCCTTGTATATGTAAATGACCTACCAGAGTGTGTAAATTCATTCATGAATATGTTTGCAGATGATGCAAAGATTGTGAAGAAAGTAAAAAACGAGAACAATGGTAGAGAACTTCAGGAGGATCTAAATAATCTGCATGAGTGGTCAGAAAAGTGGCTAATGAAATTCAAAACTTCAAAATGTAAGGTAATGAGAATGGGTACAAGTGCAAGAAGGCCCAAGCTTGACTACTCGGTGGCTGGAGTACAACTTCAAGAGACAGAAAATGAGAGAGATCTAGGAGTAAACATACTGGCAGATTTGTCTCCAGAAATACATATAAATGGCATAGTAAGGGCAGCATATGCATTCTTATCAAATGTAAGGGTAGCCTTCAGGCACATGGACAAGGAAATGTTCAGAAATATTTATGTAACCTATGTGAGGCCAAAACTCGAATATGCAGCCCCCTTTTGGAATCCGCACTTGAAAAAGCACATAGCTAAGCTTGAAAAAGTTCAAAGACATGCCACGAAACTGGTGCCAGAAATACGCAATCTCAGTTATGATGATAGGCTGAGGGAATTAGACTTGCCATCACTCGAAGCTAGAAGAGTAAGGGGGGATATGGTGACAGTCTTTAAATTCCTTCATGGTTATGATAGAGTGGATAGGGATCGATATTTCGATATGGCTGGCTCTAGAACTAGAGGTCATAGTTTGAAGCTTCGTAAGAAAACTTCTTTGCAGGATGTAAGGAAATACTTTTTCAGTGTAAGAGTAGTTGATAATTGGAATTCGCTAAGCGAGGAGGTAGTTAATGCTATCTCAATCCATAGTTTTAAAGACAGGTATGATAAGTATCACTAAGTCTAAAAATGGAACCGATCAGGAGACGGGAAGATACGAGCTTTGGGCTCTTTCCCGTAAACACAATTAGGTAATCACTTGGCTATAGAAAGTGAGTTCAGGGAATTTCTTGTTGCTCGCATAAATACTGGGTCAGAGAGCATTATAATAACTGTTGTATACAACCCACCAAGGAACCAAAATAGGCTTGAAATTTATGAGGAAAGTCATATAGGTACGATTGAAGTCATAAACTCAGTTGTTAACATGGCGCGGGAGAAAAAATGTAGGATTTTGATTATGGGAGACTTTAATCACAAAGAGATAGATTGGATAAATCTTGACCCACACAGTGGTGAGGACTCATTTGGGGCAAGATTCCTAGATTGCGTACAAGGGAATTTCCTACACCAACATGTAATGGAACCAACAAGAGCCAGGGGTGGGGATGAGCCATCACTACTTGATCTGGTGTTCACAGATAATGTATTAGATATTGAAAATATTGAGTATGAACCACCAATTGGAAAGAGTGACCACTGTGTGTTGTTGATGGAGTATATCATTGAAGACATTCTTCCTGAGAGTAGAGGCACTGAGGACATGAGGAGGAACTATCCGAAAGGAGATTACATCAAAATGAATGAGCTTTTTGCAGTTATTGACTGGAGAACCTTATTTTACAACAAATCTGTACAAGAAATGTATGACATCTTTTGTGAGAAATATGGGAAGATAGTAGATTGCTGCATACCTGTCACCAAAGTAGGTGTAATTCATGCCAGAGAGAAATGGTTCGATAATGGGTGTAAAAGAGCTAAGGAGTGGAGAGACAAATGCTGGAAAAGGTATAGGAGGAGAAAAAACATAAATGCCTGGCAAACCTACAAAAGAGCAAGAAATGACTACCTAAGTAAAAGGAGAGACGCAGAGAGAGATTATGAGAGGGACATCACCAGGAAGGCTAAAGAAAATCCCAAGCTTTTCCACAGCTTTATCAGAGGAAAACTGAAGGTAAAAGAACAGGTTTTAAGGCTAAAGAGAGCGGATGGAAGCATCACTGAGACGGACGAAGAGATCTGCAAAGAATTGAACAAGGAGTTTCAGTCAGTATTTACAGTAGAAAATACCCCACCCCCTCAGATTGCAGTGATAGAAGCTCAAGGGCCGGTACTAGAGAACATCAACCTTACAGCCACAGAGGTATGCAAAGCGCTGATGGATTTAGATGTTCATAAAGCTACAGGTCCTGATGACATATCCCCTCATGTGCTTAAAAAATGCGCAAACACAATATCAGTGGCACTAAGTATCATATTTAAGGAGTCACTGGAGTCGGGGGAGATTCCAAGATGCTGGAAACAAGCAAATGTGATACCTATCTTCAAAAAGGGAAGGAGGGATACGGCTCTGAACTATAGACCAGTTTCCTTGACCAGCATAGTTTGCAAACTTATGGAGAAACTACTAAGGAAACATATCTCTCTTCACTTGGAATCCTTCAACTTTTTGTCAGTGAGGCAACATCGCTTCAGAGAAGGAAGATCAACAGTAACAAACTTATTAGAATTTTATGATGAGGTAAGCCAAATCTTACAGGAAAGAGAGGGCTGGGCAGATTGCATATTCCTAGACTTCCAGAAAGCGTTTGACACTGTTCCACATGGGAGACTTATTAGGAAGCTGCAATCAATGGCTAGAATAGGTGGAAATGTCTTGGAATGGATAAAAACTTACTTAGAAGGAAGGGAACAGAGGGTTAGAGTAAGACACTCAGTGTCTGAATGGAGAAGAGTTAGTAGTGGAGTTCCACAGGGTTCAGTTTTTGGGCCACTTTTGTTCCTTGTATATGTAAATGACCTACCAGAGTGTGTAAATGCATTCATGAATATGTTTGCAGATGATGCAAAGATTGTGAAGAAAGTAAAAAACGAGAACAATGGTAGAGAACTTCAGGAGGATCTAAATAATCTGCATGAGTGGTCAGAAAAGTGGCTAATGAAATTCAATACCTCAAAATGTAAGGTAATGAGAATGGGTACAAGTGCAAGAAGGCCCAAGCTTGACTACTCGGTGGCTGGAGTACAACTTCAAGAGACAGAAAATGAGAGAGATCTAGGAGTAAACATACTGGCAGATTTGTCTCCAGAAATACATATAAATGGCGTAGTAAGGGCAGCATATGCAGTCTTATCAAACGTAAGGGTAGCCTTCAGGCACATGGACAAGGAAATGTTCAGAAATATTTATGTAACCTATGTGAGGCCAAAACTCGAATATGCAGCCCCCTTTTGGAATCCGCACTTGAAAAAGCACATAGCTAAGCTTGAAAAAGTTCAAAGACATGCCACGAAACTGGTGCCAGAAATACGCAATCTCGGTTATGATGAGAGGCTCAGGGAATTAGACTTGCCATCACTCGAAGCTAGAAGAGTAAGGGGGGATATGGTGACAGTCTTTAAATTCCTTCATGGTTATGATAGAGTGGATAGGGATCGATATTTCGATATGGCTGGCTCTAGAACTAGAGGTCATAGTTTGAAGCTTCGGAAGAAAACTTCTTTGCAGGATGTAAGGAAATACTTTTTCAGTGTAAGAGTAGTTGATAATTGGAATTCGCTAAGCGAGGAGGTAGTTAATGCTATCTCAATCCATAGTTTTAAGGACAGGTATGATAAGTATCACTAAGTCTAAAAATGGAACCGATCAGGAGACGGGAAGATACGAGCTTTGGGCTCTTTCCCGTAAACACAATTAGGTAATCACAATTAGGTAATCTCACACACACACACACACACACTCTTTCCCGTAAACACAATTAGGTAATCACAATTAGGTAATCACACACACACACACACACACACATTGTTCTCGTTTTTTACTTTCTTCACAATCTTTGCATCATCTGCAAACATATTCATGAATGAATTTACAGACTCTGGTAAATGACCTACCAGAGTCTGTAAATTCATTCATGAATATGTTTGCAGATGATGCAAAGATTGTGAAGAAAGTAAAAAACGAGAACAATGGTAGAGAACTTCAGGAGGATCTAAATAATCTGCATGAGTGGTCAGAAAAGTGGCTAATGAAATTCAATACCTCAAAATGTAAGGTAATGAGAATGGGTACAAGTGCAAGAAGGCCCAAGCTTGACTACTCGGTGGCTGGAGTACAACTTCAAGAGACAGAAAATGAGAGAGATCTAGGAGTAAACATACTGGCAGATTTGTCTCCAGAAATACATATAAATGGCGTAGTAAGGGCAGCATATGCATTCTTATCAAATGTAAGGGTAGCCTTCAGGCACATGGACAAGGAAATGTTCAGAAATATTTATGTAACCTATGTGAGGCCAAAACTCGAATATGCAGCCCCCTTTTGGAATCCGCACTTGAAAAAGCACATAACTAAGCTTGAAAAAGTTCAAAGACATGCCACGAAACTGGTGCCAGAAATACGCAATCTCGGTTATGATGAGAGGCTGAGGGAATTAGACTTGCCATCACTCGAAGCTAGAAGAGTAAGGGGGGATATGGTGACAGTCTTTAAATTCCTTCATGGTTATGATAGAGTGGATAGGGATCGATATTTCGATATGGCTGGCTCTAGAACTAGAGGTCATAGTTTGAAGCTTCGGAAGAAAACTTGTTTGCAGGATGTAAGGAAGTACTTTTTCAGTGTAAGAGTAGTTGATAATTGGAATTCGCTAAGCGAGGAGGTAGTTAATGCTACCTCAATCCATAGTTTTAAGGACAGGTATGATAAGTATCACTAAGTCTAAAAATGGAACCGATCAGGAGACGGGAAGATACGAGCTTTGGGCTCTTTCCCGTAAACACAATTAGGTAATCACAATTAGGTAATCTCACACACACACACACACACATCCGCACCTCGCGCGCTCAGTGACACACGGAATTGCTCTTCTTAAATTTTAAACTGTTTCGAGTGACTGAAGTGCTTAGTGGAAAACTTTACCATAATTTCCATAAATCTGAAATCGTGCAGAGTATTGTGAGTACAAAAACTAATATTTGTTGTAAGACGAGACTGTTCATATTAAAGGAAAAAAATTGAGAACTTTTTCGTGAGGAAGAGAGAGAAGCTGCCGTCCAGTTTCTGCCTTGAGGGAAATCTAGAAGAGTTGCCAGACGTGGAGCCTCACACCACATTACCTAATTTTTTGTGTAAACTGGGGAAAGCTCTTAAGCCGTTTTACCTGATCCTGTGGTTCTATATATTGTTAAAAACAGTATCCTTCCCATTTATATTAACTAGTTAGTTAGTTTGATACACGAAAAAATTGAATAATAAAAGAAAAAAAAATTACCAAATACCCACCTGTCAACAGTACTGAGTTAAGTTGCCAAGTAGTACAGCAGTCCTATTTTCTTCATTTTTTTTGCTTTTCTTTTAGCTTTCTCGTTTGCTATTTTGTTATTTTGTATATATATTGAGTTAAATGTAAAGTCTAAATCCCGTGATAACATATCTTGGTTAGCAAGTCAGTTTATCAGTTAGGAAGAATATATAACAGAAACAGGTGGGTGCCACCTCGAACACAAATTCGAATTTTCCTTCAGGTTTGACTTTTGTTTTTCTTTTTCTTTTTATACTTAAATTACCATGGTCAAGTTTTTAAGTTAAGATGTGTGTTACCAGAAAGGAGACAAACTGAGTCACTAAATAGCACTTATATGGAGATATAAAAATTCTGTGTGAAGGTAAATTAGAAGTTTTTCTCTTTTCTTTTCTTTTTTTTTCCTCTTTCTCGTCTTCTTTCTATATTCTGTGAGAGGGAGAACATAAAAATGAAGCCATCTCTGTCCCAAACCTCTCCCACCCATGGGTCGGGAGAAGGGGTAGTCATCAGAGGACTTAAACAGAGAATCAAGAAGTTAGAGGAAATGGTTACAAGCCTTGATGATAAAATTCGGAATATGGATGGAGAAATGAAAGAGAATGAAACACTCAGAGAACAAATAAGATCTTTGGAGGAAGCAAATAAAGCACAAGGGCAGGAGAGAAAGGAACTAGAAAAAAGAATAAAGAAGCTGGAAGGGGAAAAGAGTCAACTAGAATCTAGAATTTCTAAACAAGAAGATAAAAACAAACAGCTAAATGACAACCTAAAGGAATTAGATGTTAGTTCACTGCTCTCTTCTGAGAGAGACGAGATTGCTGCTTGGAATGTTCAGATTAAGGAAAACATTGAACAGTTCAGAAAAGAGTTCCAGGAGCTGAATATGGAAAATGATGCCATGAAAACGTCCTTTGCTGATGCACTAAAGGGGAATGTGGCAGTAAAAGAGGCTGTAAAGGTGGTGGCACTGGAAAACATACAAACAGTTGACTATAAAGAGACAGTAATCGAAAAAATGAAAGACGTTGTGATGGAAAGGGCAAACCCACTCATCAGACACGCACTTGATAAGGAGAAGACAGTGGTAATCTCAGGCATAAGTGAATCCCAGGAGCCAACATGGCAGGGGAGACTTGAAGAAAATAAAGCTAACGTTGTAGACCTGATAAGAAAGCTTGGAGTAGTATGTGGTCCTGAGGATATTGTAAACATACACCAACTAGGTAAATATTCGAGGGAAGGAAAGCCGAGACCAACAAAAGTAACCTTTGAGAGAGGGGAGACATATAGGGAAATATTGTTGAGAAAAAAAAGTCTAAAAGACCTTCAAGAATGCAAAGAAGTGTTCATTAGACGATACAGAACACAGGAAGAGATGGGAAAGATCAAAAACTTGTTGCAAGAGGCAAGAAGGTTAAATGATGAAAGAAATGAAGAAGAGAAGAAAAATTTTCGTTACGGAATACTTCCAGACAAAGGGGAGATAAAGAAGATAATGACAGAAGATCAGGGGATGGGGCCTCATTAAGATTGTTATACACAAATGCTGATGGATTAGCTGGTAAGGCAGTAGAATTAAAAGATAGGATTCACAACAGTAAGGCAGATATAGTAGCAATTACAGAGACTAAGTTGAGTGAGGACATAAACAGTGTCACAGTTTTTCCTAAGGGCTTCAGAATACTAAGGGTCGAAAGATCTGAGAGGACCGGTGGAGGGATAGCACTGCTCATAAGTGAGAGGATTCAAGTTGAAGAAATAAACTTGGCTATAGAAAGTGAGTTCAGGGAATTTCTTGTTGCTCGCATAAATACTGGGTCAGAGAGCATTATAATAACTGTTGTATACAACCCACCAAGGAACCAAAATAGGCTTGAAATTTATGAGGAAAGTCATATAGGTACGATTGAAGTCATAAACTCAGTTGTTAACATGGCGCGGGAGAAAAAATGTAGGATTTTGATTATGGGAGACTTTAATCATAAAGAGATAGATTGGATAAATCTTGACCCACACAGTGGTGAGGACTCCTTTGGGGCAAGATTCCTAGATTGCATACAAGGGAATTTCCTACACCAACATGTAATGGAACCAACAAGAGCCAGGGGTGGGGATGAGCCATCACTACTTGATCTGGTGTTCACAGATAATGTGTTGGATATTGAAAATATTGAGTATGAACCACCAATTGGAAAGAGTGACCACTGTGTGTTGTTGATGGAGTATATCATTGAAGACATTCTTCCTGAGAGTAGAGGCACTGAGGACATGAGGAGGAACTATCAGAAAGGAGATTACATCAAAATGAATGAGCTTTTTGCAGTTATTGACTGGAGAACCTTATTTTACAACAAATCTGTACAAGAAATGTATGACATCTTTTGTGAGAAATATGGGAAGATAGTAGATTGCTGCATACCTGTCACCAAAGTAGGTGTAATTCATGCCAGAGAGAATTGGTTCGATAATGGGTGTAAAAGAGCTAAGGAGTGGAGAGACAAATGCTGGAAAAGGTATAGGAGGAGAAAAAACATAAATGCCTGGCAAACCTACAAAAGAGCAAGAAATGACTACCTAAGTAAAAGGAGAGACGCAGAGAAAGATTATGAGAGGGACATCACCAGGAAGGCTAAAGAAAATCCCAAGCTTTTCCACAGCTTTATCAGAGGAAAACTGAAGGTAAAAGAACAGGTTTTAAGGCTAAAGAGAGCGGATGGAAGCATCACTGAGACGGACGAAGAGATCTGCAAAGAATTGAACAAGGAGTTTGTCAGTATTTACAGTAGAAAATACCCCACCCCCTCAGATTGCAGTGATAGAAGCTCAAGGGCCGGTATTAGAGAACATCAACCTTACAGCCACAGAGGTATGCAAGGCGCTGATGGATTTAGATGTTCATAAAGCTACAGGTCCTGATGACATATCCCCTCATGTGCTTAAAAAATGCGCAAACACAATATCAGTGGCACTAAGTATCATATTTAAGGAGTCATTGGAGTCGGGGGAGATTCCAAGATGCTGGAAACAAGCAAATGTGATACCTATCTTCAAAAAGGGAAGGAGGGATACGGCTCTGAACTATAGACCAGTTTCCTTGACCAGCATAGTTTGCAAACTTATGGAGAAACTACTAAGGAAACATATCTCTCTTCACTTGGAATCCTTCAACTTTTTGTCAGTGAGGCAACATGGCTTCAGAGAAGGAAGATCAACAGTAACAAACTTATTAGAATTTTATGATGAGGTAAGCCAAATCTTACAGGAAAGAGAGGGCTGGGCAGATTGCATATTCCTAGACTTCCAGAAAGCGTTTGACACTGTTCCACATGGGAGACTTATTAGGAAGCTGCAATCAATGGCTAGAATAGGTGGAAATGTCTTGGAATGGATAAAAACTTACTTAGAAGGAAGGGAACAGAGGGTTAGAGTAAGACACTCAGTGTCTGAATGGAGAAGAGTTAGTAGTGGAGTTCCACAGGGTTCAGTTTTAGGGCCACTTTTGTTCCTTGTATATGTAAATGACCTACCAGTCTGTAAATTCATTCATGAATATGTTTGCAGATGATGCAAAGATTGTGAAGAAAGTAAAAAACGAGAACAATGGTAGAGAACTTCAGGAGGATCTAAATAATCTGCATGAGTGGTCAGAAAAGTGGCTAATGAAATTCAATACCTCAAAATGTAAGGTAATGAGAATGGGTACAAGTGCAAGAAGGCCCAAGCTTGACTACTCGGTGGCTGGAGTACAACTTCAAGAGACAGAAAATGAGAGAGATCTAGGAGTAAACATACTGGCAGATTTGTCTCCAGAAATACATATAAATGGCGTAGTAAGGGCAGCATATGCATTCTTATCAAATGTAAGGGTAGCCTTCAGGCACATGGACAAGGAAATGTTCAGAAATATTTATGTAACCTATGTGAGGCCAAAACTCGAATATGCAGCCCCCTTTTGGAATCCGCACTTGAAAAAGCACATAGCTAAGCTTGAAAAAGTTCAAAGACATGCCACGAAACTGGTGCCAGAAATACGCAATCTCGGTTATGATGAGAGGCTGAGGGAATTAGACTTGCCATCACTCGAAGCTAGAAGAGTAATGGGGGATATGGTGACAGTCTTTAAATTCCTTCATGGTTATGATAGAGTGGATAGGGATCGATATTTCGATATGGCTGGCTCTAGAACTAGAGGTCATAGTTTGAAGCTTCGGAAGAAAACTTGTTTGCAGGATGTAAGGAAATACTTTTTCAGTGTAAGAGTAGTTGATAATTGGAATTCGCTAAGCGAGGAGGTAGTTAATGCTACCTCAATCCATAGTTTTAAGGACAGGTATGATAAGTATCACTAAGTCTAAAAATGGAACCGATCAGGAGACGGGAAGATACGAGCTTTGGGCTCTTTCCCGTAAACACAATTAGGTAATCACAATTAGGTAATCACACACACACACACACACAGCATATGCATTCTTATCAAATGTAAGGGTAGCCTTCAGGCACATGGACAAGGAAATGTTCAGAAATATTTATGTAACCTATGTGAGGCCAAAACTCGAATATGCAGCCCCCTTTTGGAATCCGCACTTGAAAAAGCACATAGCTAAGCTTGAAAAAGTTCAAAGACATGCCACGAAACTGGTGCCAGAAATACGCAATCTCGGTTATGATGAGAGGCTGAGGGAATTAGACTTGCCATCACTCGAAGCTAGAAGAGTAAGGGGGGATATGGTGACAGTCTTTAAATTCCTTCATGGTTATGATAGAGTGGATAGGGATCGATATTTCGATATGGCTGGCTCTAGAACTAGAGGTCATAGTTTGAAGCTTCGTAAGAAAACTTGTTTGCAGGATGTAAGGAAATACTTTTTCAGTGTAAGAGTAGTTGATAATTGGAATTCGCTAAGCGAGGAGGTAGTTAATGCTATCTCAATCCATAGTTTTAAGGACAGGTATGATAAGTATCACTAAGTCTAAAAATGGAACCGATCAGGAGACGGGAAGATACGAGCTTTGGGCTCTTTCCCGTAAACACAATTAGGTAATCAATTAGGTAATCACACACACACACACACACACACAAAAAGCTGCCGTCCAGTTTCTGCCTTGAGGGAAATCTAGAAGAGTTGCCAGACGTGGAGCCATCACACCACATTACCTAATTTTTTGTGTAAACTGGGGAAAGCTCTTAAGCCGTTTTACCTGATCCTGTGGTTCTATATATTGTTAAAATCAGTATCCTTCCCATTTATATTAACTAGTTAGTTAGTTTGATACACGAAAAAATTGAATAATAAAAGAAAAAAAATTACCAAATACCCACCTGTCAACAGTACTGAGTTAAGTTGCCAAGTAGTACAGCAGTCCTATTTTCTTCATTTTTTTTTGCTTTTCTTTTAGCTTTCTCTTTTACTATTTTGTTATTTTGTATATATATTGAGTTAAATGTAAAGTCTAAATCCCGTGATAACATATCTTGGTTAGCAAGTCAGTTTATCAGTTAGGAAGAATATATAATAGAAACAGGTGGGTGCCACCTCGAACACAAATTCGAATTTTCCTTCAGGTTTGACTTTTGTTTTTCTTTTTCTTTTTATACTTAAATTACCATGGTCAAGTTTTTAAGTTAAGATGTGTGTTACCAGAAAGGAGACAAACTGAGTCACTAAATAGCACTTATATGGAGATATAAAAATTCTGTGTGAAGGTAAATTAGAAGTTTTTCTCTTTTCTTTTTTTTTTTTTCCTCTTTCTCGTCTTCTTTCTATATTCTGTGAGAGGGAGAACATAAAAATGAAGCCATCTCTGTCCCAAACCTCTCCCACCCATGGGTCGGGAGAAGGGGTAGTCATCAGAGGACTTAAACAGAGAATCAAGAAGTTAGAGGAAATGGTTACAAGCCTTGATGAAAAAATTCGGAATATGGATGGAGAAATGAAAGAGAATGAAACACTCAGAGAACAAATAAGATCTTTGGAGGAAGCAAATAAAGCACAAGGGCAGGAGAGAAAGGAACTAGAAAAAAGAATAAAGAAGCTGGAAGGGGAAAAGAGTCAACTAGAATCTAGAATTTCTAAACAAGAAGATAAAAACAAACAGCTAAATGACAACCTAAAGGAATTAGATGTTAGTTCACTGCTCTCTTCTGAGAGAGACGAGATTGCTGCTTGGAATGTTCAGATTAAGGAAAACATTGAACAGTTCAGAAAAGAGTTCCAGGAGCTGAATATGGAAAATGATGCCATGAAAACGTCCTTTGCTGATGCACTAAAGGGGAATGTGGCAGTAAAAGAGGCTGTAAAGGTGGTGGCACTGGAAAACATACAAACAGTTGACTATAAAGAGACAGTAATCGAAAAAATGAAAGACGTTGTGATGGAAAGGGCAAACCCACTCATCAGACAGGCACTTGATAAGGAGAAGACAGTGGTAATCTCAGGCATAAGTGAATCCCAGGAGCCAACATGGCAGGGGAGACTTGAAGAAAATAAAGCTAACGTTGTAGACCTGATAAGAAAGCTTGGAGTAGTATGTGGTCCTGAGGATATTGTAAACATACACCAACTAGGTAAATATTCGAGGGAAGGAAAGCCGAGACCAACAAAAGTAACCTTTGAGAGAGGGGAAACATGTAGGGAAATATTGTTGAGATGAGAAAAAAAAGTCTAAAAGACCTTCAAGAATGCAAAGAAGTGTTCATTAGACGATACAGAACACAGGAAGAGATGGGAAAGATCAAAAACTTGTTGCAAGAGGCAAGAAGGTTAAATGATGAAAGAAATGAAGAAGAGAAGAAAAATTTTCGTTACAGAATACTTCCAGACAAAGGGGAGATAAAGAAGATAATGACAGAAGATCAGGGGATGGGGCCTCATTATGATTGTTATACACAAATGCTGATGGATTAGCTGGTAAGGCAGTAGAATTAAAAGATAGGATTCACAATAGTAAGGCAGATATAGTAGCAATTACAGAGACTAAGTTGAGTGAGGACATAAACAGTGTCACAGTTTTTCCTAAGGGCTTCAGAATACTAAGGGTCGAAAGATCTGAGAGGACTGGTGGAGGGATAGCACTGCTCATAAGTGAGAGGATTCAAGTTGAAGAAATAAACTTGGCTATAGAAAGTGAGTTCAGGGAATTTCTTGTTGCTCGCATAAATACTGGGTCAGAGAGCATTATAATAACTGTTGTATACAACCCACCAAGGAACCAAAATAGGCTTGAAATTTATGAGGAAAGTCATATAGGTACGATTGAAGTCATAAACTCAGTTGTTAACATGGCGCGGGAGAAAAAATGTAGGATTTTGATTATGGGAGACTTTAATCATAAAGAGATAGATTGGATAAATCTTGACCCACACAGTGGTGAGGACTCATTCGGGGCAAGATTCCTAGATTGCGTACAAGGGAATTTCCTACACCAACATGTAATGGAACCAACAAGAGCCAGGGGTGGGGATGAGCCATCACTACTTGATCTGGTGTTCACAGATAATGTGTTGGATATTGAAAATATTGAGTATGAACCACCAATTGGAAAGAGTGACCACTGTGTGTTGTTGATGGAGTATATCATTGAAGACATTCTTCCTGAGAGTAGAGGCACTGAGGACATGAGGAGGAACTATCAGAAAGGAGATTACATCAAAATGAATGAGCTTTTTGCAGTTATTGACTGGAGAACCTTATTTTACAACAAATCTGTACAAGAAATGTATGACATCTTTTGTGAGAAATATGGGAAGATAGTAGATTGCTGCATACCTGTCACCAAAGTAGGTGTAATTCATGCCAGAGAGAAATGGTTCGATAATGGGTGTAAAAGAGCTAAGGAGTGGAGAGACAAATGCTGGAAAAGGTATAGGAGGAGAAAAAACATAAATGCCTGGCAACCCTACAAAAGAGCAAGAAATGATTACCTAAGTAAAAGAAGAGAGGTAGAGAGAGTTTATGAAAGGGACATCACCAGGAAGGCTAAAGAAAATCCCAAGCTTTTCCACAGCTTTATCAGAGGAAAACTGAAGGTAAAAGAACAGGTTTTAAGGCTAAAGAGAGCGGATGGAAGCATCACTGAGACGGACGAAGAGATCTGCAAAGAATTGAACAAGGAGTTTCAGTCAGTATTTACAGTAGAAAATACCCCACCCCCTCAGATTGCAGTGATAGAAGCTCAAGGGCCGGCATTAGAGAACATCAACCTTACAGCCACAGAGGTATGCAAAGCGCTGATGGATTTAGATGTTCATAAAGCTACAGGTCCTGATGACATATCCCCTCATGTGCTTAAAAAATGCGCAAACACAATATCAGTGGCACTAAGTATCATATTTAAGGAGTCACTGGAGTCGGGGGAGATTCCAAGATGCTGGAAACAAGCAAATGTGATACCTATCTTCAAAAAGGGAAGGAGGGATACGGCTCTGAACTATAGACCAGTTTCCTTGACCAGCATAGTTTGCAAACTTATGGAGAAACTACTAAGGAAACATATCTCTCTTCACTTGGAATCCTTCAACCTTTTGTCAGTGAGGCAACATGGCTTCAGAGAATGAAGATCAACAGTAACAAACTTATTAGAATTTTATGATGAGGTAAGCCAAATCTTACAGGAAAGAGAGGGCTGGGCAGATTGCATATTCCTAGACTTCCAGAAAGCGTTTGACACTGTTCCACATGGGAGACTTATTAGGAAGCTGCAATCAATGGCTAGAATAGGTGGAAATGTCTTGGAATGGATAAAAACTTACTTAGAAGGAAGGGAACAGAGGGTTAGAGTAAGACACTCAGTGTCTGAATGGAGAAGAGTTAGTAGTGGAGTTCCACAGGGTTCAGTTTTAGGGCCACTTTTGTTCCTTGTATATGTAAATGACCTACCAGAGTGTGTAAATTCATTCATGAATATGTTTGCAGATGATGCAAAGATTGTGAAGAAAGTAAAAAACGAGAACAATGGTAGAGAACTTCAGGAGGATCTAAATAATCTGCATGAGTGGTCAGAAAAGTGGCTAATGAAATTCAATACCTCAAAATGTAAGGTAATGAGAATGGGTACAAGTGCAAGAAGGCCCAAGCTTGACTACTCGGTGGCTGGAGTACAACTTCAAGAGACAGAAAATGAGAGAGATCTAGGAGTAAACATACTGGCAGATTTGTCTCCAGAAATACATATAAATGGCGTAGTAAGGGCAGCATATGCATTCTTATCAAATGTAAGGGTAGCCTTCAGGCACATGGACAAGGAAATGTTCAGAAATATTTATGTAACCTATGTGAGGCGAAACTCGAATATGCAGCCCCCTTTTGGAATCCGCACTTGAAAAAGCACATAGCTAAGCTTGAAAAAGTTCAAAGACATGCCACGAAACTGGTGCCAGAAATACGCAATCTCGGTTATGATGAGAGGCTGAGGGAATTAGACTTGCCATCACTCGAAGCTAGAAGAGTAAGGGGGGATATGGTGACAGTCTTTAAATTCCTTCATGGTTATGATAGAGTGGATAGGGATCGATATTTCGATATGGCTGGCTCTAGAACTAGAGGTCATAGTTTGAAGCTTCGTAAGAAAACTTCTTTGCAGGATGTAAGGAAATACTTTTTCAGTGTAAGAGTAGTTGATAATTGGAATTCGCTAAGCGAGGAGGTAGTTAATGCTATCTCAATCCATAGTTTTAAAGACAGGTATGATAAGTATCACTAAGTCTAAAAATGGAACCGATCAGGAGACGGGAAGATACGAGCTTTGGGCTCTTTCCCGTAAACACAATTAGGTAATCACAATTAGGTAATCACACACACACACACACACACACATATATATATATAATATATATATATATATATATATATATATATATATATATATATATATATATATATATATATATATATATATATATATATATATATATATATATATATATATATATATATATATATATATATATATATATATATATATATATATATATATATATATATATATATATATATATATATATATATATATATATATATATGTGTGTGTGTAAAAACATGAATAATTTTTTACCCCGACCAGGACTTGAACCTAAGACTTATAATTACTAAGTCAAGGCACTACCAACTACACCGCATGAGGTTAAAAGGAATCAGACCTTATAGCTTATATCTGCTATACTTAGGAATGAACGCATTCTATCTGAATGCCACTATGTTCATATTACAGATTCCCTAACCTCACTCGTGGCTTCATTTTCGCATTTAATTCAACTCCCAATCTCATTCGGGCCCAACAGTAACCAAAAAGCACATTACATATGTGAAAACATGAATATTTTTTTGACCCAGACAGGAACTTGAACCTAGGACTTATAATTACTAAGTCAAGGCGCTACCAACTACACCACAGTGGGTTAAAAGGAATCAGACCTTATAGCTTATATCTCCTATACTTAGGAATGAACGCATTTTATCTGAATGCCACTATGTTCATACAGATTCCCCAACCTCACTCATGGCTTCATTTTCACATTTAATTCAACTCCCACATAGTGGCATTCAGATAGAATACGTTCATTCCTAAGTATAGCAGATATAAGCTATAAGGTCTCATTCCTTTTAACTCTCTGTGGTGTAGTTGGTAGTGCCTTGACTTAGTAATTATAAGTCCTAGGCTCAAGTCCCAGTCAGGATAAAAAGTAATTCATGTTTTCACATGTAATGTGCTTATTTGGTTATTGTTCAGCCCGAATGTGATTGGGAGTTGAATTAAATGCGAAAATGAAGCCATGAGTGAGGTTGGGGAATCTGTAATATGAACATAGTGGCATTCAGATAGAATGCGTTCATTCCTAAGTATAGCAGATATAAGCTATAAGGTCTCATTCCTTTTAACCTTCTGTGGTGTAGTTGGTAGTGCCTTGACTTAGTAATTATAAGTCCTAGGTTCAAGTCCCGGTCGGGGTAAAAAATTATTCATGTTTTCACATATGTAATGTGCTAATTTGGTTATTGTTGGGCCCGAATGAGATTGGGAGTTGAATTACATGCGAAAATGAAGCCACGAGTGAGGTTGGGGAATTTGTAATATGAACATAGTGGCATTCAGATAGAATGCGTTCATTCCTAAGTATAGCAGATATAAGCTATAATGTCTGATTCCTTTTAACCTTCTGTGGTGTAGTTGGTAGTGCCTTGACTTAGTAATTATAAGTTGTAGGTTCAAGTCCCGGTCGGGGTAAAAAATTATTCATATATATATATATATATATATATATATATATATATATATATATATATATATATATATATATATATATATATATATATATATATATATATATATATATATATATATATATACAGTGTTACCCCGGTTATTCGTGTTTCTTGGTTCGCGTTCTCACTCTATCACGGGTTTTTTTCGGATAAATTATTATTTTATTTTATGGTATATGCAAAAATATTAAAATATTGAAAAAAAAAAAATTTCAGTATTTTAATTTTTTTATTGGAAATGTAAATTTACGTTCCTTGCTGTTATTTATAATGTAAAGGGTGTTTATATAACAGTGCAGGGAGGGTTTATACAGTTTGTAAACGAAAAAATAATTGTAAGTGAGTGTGTGCGTCACATCATCACCTCATTCAACCTAATTTTATCTATCACTTTCATAAAACTTTACGTTGCTTGCTGTTATTTATAATGTAAAGGGTGTTTTTTTAACAGTGCAGGGAGGGTTTATACATTTCGTAAACGAAAAAATAAATGTAAATGAGTATGTGTGTCACGTCATCATCAACTCATTCACCGTAATTTTATCTATCACTTTCATAAAAATTTAGGTTGCGTGCTGTTATTTATAAAGTAAAGGGTGTTTTTTTAACAGTGCAGGGAGGATTTATACAGCTCGTAAACAAAAAAATAATTGTAAATGAGTATGTGTGTCACGTTATCATCACCTCATTCACTGTAATTTTATCTATCACTTTTATAAAAATTTACGTTGCTTGCTGTTATTTATAATGCAAAGGGTGTTTTTTTAACAGTTCAGGGAGGGTTTATACAGTACGTAAACGAAAAAATAATTGTAAATGAGTATGTCACGTCATCATCACCTCATTCTCCGTAATTTTATCTACCACTTTCATAAAAATTTATGTTGCTTGCTGTTATTTATAATGTAAAGGGTGTTTTTTTTAACAGCGCAGGGAGGGTTTATACAGTACGTAAACAAAAAAATAATTGTATGTGAGTATGTATGTCACGTCATCATCATCACATTCACGGTAAGTTTTCCTATCACTTTCATAAAAATTTACGTTGCTTGCTGTTATTTATAATGTAAAGGGTGTTTTTTTAACAGTGCAGGGAGGGTTTATACAGTATGTAAACGAAAAAATAATTGTAAATGAGTATGTATGTCACGTCATCATCACCTCATTCACCGTAATTTTATCTATCACTTTCATAAAAATATACGTTGCTTGCTGTTATTTATAATGTAAAGGGTGTTTTTTTAACAGTGCAGGGAGGGTTTATATAGTACGTAAACGAAAAAATAATTGTAAATGAGTATGTGTGTCACGTTATCATCACCTCATTCACTGTAATTTTATCTATCACTTTTATAAAAATTTACGTTGCTTGCTGTTATCTATAATGTTAAGGGTGTTTTTTTAACAGTGCAGGGAGGGATTATACATTACGTAAACGAAAAAATAATTGTAAATGAGTATGTATGTCACGTCATCATCACATTCACAGTAAGTTTTCCTATCACTTCCATATAAATTTACGCTTGCATGCTGTTATCTATGAAGTAAAGGGTGGTATGTTAACAGTACAGGGACAGTTTATACAGTGTAAACGTAAAAATATATTAAAATATCTATGTACATATAGGCTGATCCTACTTCGCGGATTTTCTGGTTCGCGCCGGGTCCGGAACCGAACTACCGCGATAAGTGAGGCAACACTGTATATATATATATATATATATATATATATATATATATATATATATATATATATATATATATATATATATATATATATATATATATATATATATATATATATATATATATATATATATATATATATATATATATATATATATATATATATATATATATATATATATATATATATATATATATATATATATATATATATATATATATATATATATATATATATATATATATATATATATATATATATATATATATATATATATATATATATATATATATATATATATATATATATATATATATATATATATATATATATATATATATATATATATATATATATATATATATATATATATATATATATATATATATATATATATATATATATATATATATATATATATATATATATATATATATATGGCTCTGTTCTTTTATCTACCCTGTGCCTTCTCTTCATCAATGAACTTCTAAAATCCCCATCTTCCTCTCTTCTTCATGCCTTTGCTGATGATTCTACCCTTCAATTCTCCTCTGCCTTTTCTTCACAACCCTTCTATGCTACTCGTAATCAGTCTCGCATCACTCTTTCTTCTACTCTCAACTCCGATTTGCAGAGAGTATCTGAGTGGGGCACTCAAAATTTAGTTAAATTCAATGCCTCCAAGACACAGTTTCAGGCTATCTCTTAGTCTTCTTCTCCTCCTGATAACCCTATTGTCTTCGAAACTAACGAAATTTACCCTATTAATTCTATCAACATATTAGGAATCCATATAGCTTCTAACTTGTCTTGGAGGAATCACATATTCCAGATTTCTAAATCTTCATCCAAAGAATTAGGGGTTTTGTTTCATTTCCGTCATTACTTTTCCTCTTTACAGTTACTTAAAATTTATAAAGGTCTTATCTGTCCCTGCTTAGATTACTGCTCACACATCTGGGGTGCTTCTTCTTATACTTATCTCTTTGATAGGGTTAAATCTAAGCCAGTCAGACTCATTAATGATCCTTCTCTTACTTCTAATTTAGATTCTCTCTCTCTTTGCCGTAAGATATCTTCCCTTTCTCTTTTCTATCACTACTACTTGCATCACTGCTCTGATAAGTTGGCGAGTTGCATCCCTCCCCCACTGCTGAGGTCGCACAATATTCCAAGCGGCCTCATCTCACAGCTACTGTGTGGAGATTTGTAGCTCGTGGATTGGTCGGTGCAGCGACTGCTTCTTCCCATCTACCTCCAGACTCTGGAACTCTCTTCCCCCTTCTGTCTTTCCTAATTCTTATGACCTATCATCCTTCAAAAAGCATATCTATCATCATCTTTGTACTTTGACTGTTTTTTCTGTCTGTCATTTTCCTTTGTGTGATATTACCTCATCTCTACCTTGTCCTTAACATTTTTCTTTTCCTTCGTTTTGGTGTTTTCTCGTGCCTGGGCCTTTATTGATTAGGGCAGTTTTTGCCTGTCCCAGTGTCACACTCATAAAAAAAAAAAAAAAAAAAAAAAAAAAATATATATATATATATATATATATATATATATATATATATATATATATATATATATATATATATATATATATATATATATATATATATATATATATATATATATATATATATATATAGCCCTTTTGTAAGGAGGTGGCAGAGTCAAAGCACACACATTCATCAGAAGAAAATATGTCTTAATACCAATAATGGAACTTATGCATTTATATTGTTAGTATTTGTTGTTTTAGGTGTCACTGTTGCTCTCCATCATGGGGTGGACGGAGACAGGTTGAAGATGGGAAATTAAGGCTAGATGGCCTCCCTATTAAACCTCATTATGAGGGTGGAAACAAACACAGTGGAGCTGGGGAATTAAAGCTGGATACCAATCCAAATACCTTGAAGGGGGCTTGATTGTAGGTCCGTCACTTTCCAAGTCAAGGGCTCTAACCAAAGGATTAAGTTCTCTACATAATCCAGGAAGGAAAAATCACCATTGAGTTCTTTAGACATCCTTACAAATCACTAAAAAATATTTTTGTGCAAACTAGGGTTTGTGATCAGCTTTACATCACAGACTCTCGTTTCTACAAGGGGTTAGGACAGTACCTTTTTTTGCAATGAACTTTGGTTTTGGCACATGTGACTGTTACCCTGGGTGAATTCCCATTCAATCTTACACCATGGCAGGCTGTGAACCATTCACCTGACAATTCAAATTCACGAATGTTACCACTGCACTACAACGGCCATTTTCAGTAAAACAGGTACACACTCATTTTTATTAAGAAGACTTGGATACTAAACTTTTAAATTTACGGTACAGAAGCTCCCCTACTTACGAACATTTACAGGTAAGAACAAAAACCTACCCATTACCTATCTTTGAATTAATTAATGTATTATTCCTGTACTGTACTGTATAATTACTATTAAAATTAATTAATACTGTATACTTTATGCTTTTTGTAGTAGTTAAGTGTCCTTAGCCTAAGTACTGTACAGTATTGCATATATATGTACTGTACAGTAATTTTTTACCTAAACATTACTTAGGAACAATTTGACGGACTTCTGGTAACCTCACTCATTCGTAAGTTGGGGAGTGTCTGCATAGTGAAATAATGTCATTATTGCAATTCTAAATTGCACCATATTTCTTTCTATCTTTTCCTGGTACTTAAGAACATTCGCAGATACAAACAAAGTCCGTCGAGTGTAAAAAATTATAAAACTTCTATAAATAATACAAACCGTATTGCAGCAAATTCAAACTTTCCGTGTAGTGACAAGTGTACCTAGTACAACGTTCAGCCATTACAAGGCGCGGGCAGCACTGTACCTGTAAGTCACCATGCTGTCCCAGTCTGTTCTCAGATTGCTTCCCATAGACACTGAAACTCTCCAATGTGTACCAGTTTTTTTTTGTCGTGAAAAATTTTTCTCTTTAGGTAGTAATCATGAGTGGTGAAAAGGGTAAGGCTATTGACATTATTGGTGCTTTAAAAAAAAGGCATGCCTTTTCAATGGAAATGAAATTGGCAATAATAAAAACACCTGATAATGGTGAAGAAAAAGGTGTAGCCCACATTTAAAATATGAATCATTCCACTGTGGGCACCAATTACAAATATAGAGAACATATTATGGAACATATGAAAGGTGCAGTGCCTATGCAAGTCTATAATTATTAGTAAGAGGGGAAGGATTATCAAAGAAACCGAAGAACTTTTAACAATTTGAATGGAACACCATTGGCAACATCGGGTAAGATTGTTTCTTATTCCATTGCATTCTGCTCCTTATGCTGCCTCCTCTTCCTCTGTTCTTGAGCAAAAGGGAATGTAGAAACCACTACACTCCACTTTGTCACGTGCATCACCTCAAGCTTTCTCTACCAGTTTGCAGAAAAAGGTTGGTACTGTACAAGTTTACTGTATGTACTATTAAAATGTCTCATTATTACAGTACGTATTACAATTTACTGGGTTGCTAGAAATAGCAGCCCAGTGCCGGTCCCAAGCCCGGAAAAATGGGGAGGGTTGGCGTCAGGAAGGGCATCGAGCTGTAAAACCCTTTTGCCAAAACCCATGGATAGCAGTCGAGAGAATACCGAAGATGGCCAGGGCGTACCCCGCTCACGCGACGCACAGAGGAGCCCGACCTCTGTTGAAACTGGACGAGGGTTACCGCATCAATATGGACGGGTGCGGCTAAAGAAGTGAGTCCATACCCTGAGGATTGCTACTCTTAACATCGGTAGCATGACCGGTAGAGGAAGAGAAGTTGCGGATTTGATGGAGAGAAGGAAGATTAACATACTGTGTGTACAAGAGACAAGATGGAAAGGAAATAAAGCGCGAGATTTGGGTGGAGGCTACAAGTTGATATACAGTGGATCGGATGAGAGAGGAAGAAATGGAGTGGGTGTGGTGCTAGACCCCCAAACCAAGGAGGAGCTGGTGGAGGTGGTGAGGAAGAGCAGCAGGATTTTGAGGATCAAGTTGGTATATGGTCAGGAAGCAATAAACGTGATCAGCGCATATGCCCCCCAAGTTGGGTGCGATGACGCAGAGAAGGAAACGTTCTGGCAAGAAATGGACGAAGTACAGAGGGAGGTCCCGCCGGGGGAGAGGTGTGTCGTGGGCGGCGACTTAAACGGGCATATAGGACATGACAACAATGGAGTGAGACGAGTTCATGGAGGCAAAGGTACTGGAGTGAAAAACCAGGAGGGGGAGAGCGTGCTGGAATTTGCCATAGCATTTGACATGGCGATCCTGAACACGTTCTTCATGAAAAACAGCTACCGGACATACAGGAGTGGTCCCAGAGAGAGTCAAATCGACTTCCTCCTGTATCGAAGAGAAAACATCCGAGAAGTGGAAGACTGTAAAGTACTACAAGGAGAGAGTGTGGGAGCGCAGCACAGCCCAGTTGTGGCGAAGCTGGTTGTAAGGACGCGAAGGACCGGAGTCAAGAGGGGAGAACCTAGGATCAAGTGGTGGAAACTCAAGGATGAGGTGGTGCGGCAGGAGTTCAAGAGGAAAGCACTACAAAGGATAGAAGAGGCAGAGGAGGTGGATCAGTGGTGGAAAAGGAACAGTGAAGTGATCAGGAGTACGGCAGAGGAAGTCCTCGGAAAGTCATCTGGAAAGAAGCCGAGAAACGGAAAAGTCTTGGTGGTGGTCCTCAAATTGCAAAGAGAAGATAGAAAAGAAGAAAGAGATGAAGAAAGCTTACGACAAGGAAAGAACAGAGGAGCGTAAAGCTATGTTGAAAGATGCAAATAAGGAGGCGAAGAGGGCTGTAGCACAGGCGCGTGCAGCAGCACTGCAGGATATGTATGAGAACCTTGAAACAAAGGAGGGACAGAAGAGAATCTATAAGTTAGCAAAAGAAAGGAACAGATCGACAAAGGACCTAACATCAATAAAGCAAATCAAGGATAAGAACGGAAGAGTGCTTACTGACCCCAACATGATTAAAATGCGGTGGAGGGACTACTACGAAGAACTTCTAAATCAGGAAAATCCAAGAATACGAAGAGGTGAAGGAGTGGGAATGGAGGGAGAGGTAGACGCTGTGAGTGAGGCGGAAGTCAGAGAAGTGTTGAAGAAGATGAAAAATGGAAAGTCAGTAGGGCCAGACCAGATTCCTGCAGAGGTATGGAAGAGTTTAGGCGAAGAAAGGATACGGGTGCTGACAAAGTTCCTGAACATGGTGATGAAGGAAGAGACTATCCCGAACGAGTGGAGAGATAGTATAATGGTATCGATTTTCAAAGAAAAGGGAGACATCCAGAGTTGCAACAACTATAGAGGAATTAAGCTAACATCTCACACTATGAAGCTGCTGGAAAGAGTGTTGGATAAAAGGCTGAGGGAGGACACAGAAGTTTGTAGTGAGCAGTTTGGTTTTATGAAAGGTCGAGGAACAATGGATGCAGTATTCGCAATGAGGCAGACAATGGAAAAATATAGAGATAAGCAAAGAGGGCTGTACATGGCGTTTATTGACCTGGAAAAAGCTTATGATCGGGTCCCGAGAAGCGAGGTGTGGAGGAGTATGAGGTCGAAGGGAGTGAAGGAGAAGTATGTCAAGATAGTTCAGGACATATACAGGGAAGCCACAACAAGAGTAAGAAGTACAGTTGGCACTACAGAGCCTTTTCAGGTGAAAGTTGGACTCCATCAGGGATCAGCTCTTAGCCCCTATCTATTTAACCTTCTCATGGATGTGATGGTGGAGGAAGTGACAAAGGAGGCACCATGGAGCATGCTCTTTGCAGACGATATTGTTTTGGTCTCCGAGAGCCGTGAAGAATTGCAAGAGAGGTTGGAGCTATGGAGGGGTTTGCTGGAGGATTACGGACTGAAGGTGAGCAGACAGAAAACGGAGTACCTGGAGTGCAATGTGACACAAGGAGGCGACCTGTTCATGCAAGACCACAAGCTCCCAAAGGCGGACGCATTCAAATACCTCGGCTCCTACGTAACGAAGGATGGAGACCTAGAGAGAGAGATTGATCATAGGATCCAGGTAGCGTGGAACAGCTGGAAGAGAACATCAGGGGTGCTATGTGACAAGAAAATCAGTGCTAGAGTGAAAGGAAAAGTGTACAAGTCAGTTGTGAGACCAGCGTTGCTGTACGGAGCGGAGACGTGGCCGGTGAAAAAGGTTCAAGAAAGGAAGATAGATGTCGCAGAAATGAGAATGCTGAGGTGGATGTGTGGGGTGACAAGGGAGGACAGGATACAAAATGACCAGATCAGAGGTACAGTGAAGGTGGTGGAGGCGTCGGCAAAAGCGCAGGAGAGGAGATTACAGTGGTTCGGCCATGTGAAGAGGAGAGAAGAAGACTACGTGGGTGTGAGAGTGATGGAGATGGACGTGGAGGGCAGACGTAGACGAGGAAGACCTAAACTACGGTGGAAGGACCGACTGAAGGAGGATCTTAGAGAGAGACAGCTGGAGGAGGAGCAAGTGATGGACCGGAACCAGTGGAGACGACTAGTGAAGAGATGCGACCCCATATGAAAATGGGAACGCAAATAGAGGAAGAAGAAGAAGATTACAATTTACTAATACAATCTAAGTTTTACAGTTTATTAACAAAAAATATTTCTGCTATTATAGTACAACAACCCATCCCATTGCCTACTGCTCCTTACGCTGGCTGCTCATCCTCTTTCCCCTCAACCGTTCTCAAGCATGGGGAAATGTAGACACCACTGAAATTCATCTCCTCAGATACGTCACCTCAAACCTTCGCTTCCAGTTTAAGTGGGTGGTAGTACAGCAGCTTACTGCATGTATTAATACAATGTCTTATTATTACTGCACGTTTTACAATTTATTTGTATACAGTGTTGCATCACTTATCACGGTAGTTCGGTTCCGGGACCCGGCACGAACCCGGGAATCCGTGGTGTAGAGATCAGCCTATATGTACATAGATATTTTAATGTATTTTTACTTTTACACTGTATAAACCCTCCCTGTACTGTTAAAAAAACACCCTTTACATTATAAATAACAGCAAGCAACGTAATTTTTTTATGAAAGTGATAGGAAAACTTACCATGAATGAGGTGATGATGACTTGACATACATAGGTACAGTATTTTACAATAATTTTTACGTTTACGTAAAATAGCGGCCGACATCCACAAACTTTTTTCCTTCTTTCAACATATCTAAGAGTTTCACTTTATCTACAATGGTTAACATTTTCCTTTGCTGCTTAGGCTCACTACAAGAAGCCTTAGAAGATGAAGGATGCTTGGGAGGCATTGCAAAGGTTAAAATATGCGAGTAAAAATATCACAAGCAAAACATATTAATAATAATAAGCACAACATGAATGGCGCACACGAGTGAGGCGAGACAATGGAAGATGGTGGAAGCCTTTGTCCGAAACGCTGATAGCGGTATCGTATTTTACATGTTGCAATACTGTTAGTATTTATGTTGTTTACTATTTTTTACTGTTATATTATTCTTAGGCTAAGAAATACGTTTTTTTTTATCAATAAAATCATGAAACTACTGGAAATATAAATATATATGCTAGCTCACATAGCTTCGACCCCAATACATTGTAAGCTATCGAACACAAGCAAAACGTGAGTTAGACAGAAGGAGTCTTTGTCCAAAACACTGATAGCGGTATCGTATTTTACATGTTGCAATACTGTTAGTATTTATGTTTTTTACTATTTTTTACTGTTTTATTATTCTTAGGCTAATAAATACGTTTTTTTATCAATAAAAGCATGAAACTACTGGAAATATAAATATATATGCTAGCTCACGTAGCTGCGACCCCAATACATTGTACGCTATCGAACACTATTTCGTATGATGCAATACTGTGAGTTATACTGTACGTACGTATATCATTCAGTTATTAGTACAATGTATATTAATTTAAAATTCATCTACTTATTTGATGATTGTACAAAATCTATTGTATTTATTCACTGTAATTTGGACCAAATATTCCTTTTGTAAAGATTATACTGTACTTTTCAAAAGAGGTGGTCAATAAACGTATCTATCTATCTATCTACATTTATGTTTTTTACTATTTTATACTGTTTTATTATTCGTAGGCTGGGAAATAATTGTTTTTATCAATTAAATAATGAAATATGTTTTTTTTTTTCAATAAAAAAAAAATGAAAATACTGAGAATTTTTTTTTTAATATTTTAATATTTTTGCATATACCCATGAAATAAAATAATAATTTATCCAAAAAAAAACCGCGATAGAGTGAGAGAGCGAACCAGGAAGCGCGAATAACTGAGGTAACACTGTAATTCATATGGAAGCAGATGTATGTCACAGAGTGGAGTGTATGAGGGATGTAAAGTGCTGGGTGCATTAAAAGGAGTGATGAAGAATAGAGGGTTGGAAATGAATGTTAAGAAAGTTTTGTATGAGAAAGTGGTTGTGTCAACTGTGATGTATGGATCAGAGTTATGGGGTATGAAAGTAAGTGAGAGACGGAAACTAAATGTGTGTGAGATTAAAGGCCTGAGGAGTATGATTGGTGTATCTTGGTTGGATAGGGTTAGGAATGAAGTGGTGAGAGCAAGAACGGGTGTGAGGAGAGAATTGGCAGCCAGAGTACATATGAATGTTCTGAGATGGTTTGGCCATGTGGAGGATGGATGATGAAAGACTGCTGAAAAAGGTGATGAATGCGAGAGTCGATGGGAGAAATGCTAGAGGGAGGCCTAGGTTTGGGTGGATGGATGGAGTAAGGAGAGCCCTCAATGATAGGAGGGTGGATGTGAGGGAAGCAAGTGAGCGTGCTAGGAATACGAATGAGTGGAGAGCGATTGTGAAGAAGCTCTGATGGGCATCTGCTGTTACCACGGGGCTGCATCTTACAGAGGTAGCCCTGCGGTAGGGGCAGTAGGGGAGTTGGCATTATGAAGCGACACAGGTTGTGGAAGAGCCGGGAGGATGGGCTGTGGCACTCCAGCAGTGCCATCTGAACGGTCGCTAGCTCCCTCGTCATTGCCCATAGAGCAAAGTAATCCCCGTATTGTTTCTTTTTTGATGTCGGCTACCCCCGAATGGGGGAAACAGACAAGGTAGATAGAAATATTTTATGGTATATTAACAGAAAATATTTGCATTATTACCGATAACCTTGGCGTTCTCTCTTACATCACCACAAACTTATGCTACCTATTTAAAAGGTTGCTACTGTACTACATGATTATTACATTTCCTTATTTTTACTGTACACATTACAATTTCTTAATATGATCTATGTTTTATGTTTTTATTTTTCTTATGATTGTGACACCAGGACGGGCCAAAAAAAAATAAATCTACCCTAATCAAGCCTGAGCACGAAGAAAACAAAGAGAGAAACGGAGATGGGGAGTGTTGTGACTTGTCAGATGTGAAGCGACAATAAGACATGTGTAACGAATATCCAAGATATTCGGTGTTGATGTAGGCATAGAAAGAGAATCGTAACTGAAGGAAGACTTAACATCGAACTGTCCAGGACAGTCTTATTATTAAATACTATGGTATTTTAATGATAAGAAAACAAATTTATTATACATAACTACCCAAAATCTTAGCATATGTCAAAGGTGACTATTATTGCAGTACAACAATACTTACGATTTATATTATTATTATTGTTATTACAATTTACAACATATAATTTGTTTTATTACAGAAAAACGTAACTCAGCAATTCCTTACCATCTCTCACCCATAACCGCCGGACCTACTCCACAACTTTCAAGTGGAACAACGCATGTATTACTGTCCTATACAACATTATTATTATAGTATTAAAATGCATTAATACTATATTTCTTAATTTCTGTTTTATGTAGTAGTTATGATAGCATAAAAGCTGTACAGTACTGCATATTTATGTACTGTATAGTCCTTTTTTTGGCTAAACACTACTTACGAATAATTCTATTTACAAACAGACTTTATGAACCTAACTTGTTCAAAAGTTGGAAGCATCTGTGTATAGTCCTGCATTTTGTCTGGTTGGGATTGTTTCAATAATAATAATAATAATAATAACAATAATAATAATATTAGCCTGCCTGGGTAAGACCAATAATGCAATAACAATAATTATATGGCAAAAACTTACTGTCGTTGACATATACAGGTACGTTCCTAGAGTGACTATCATCACGCCTACAGCGATCATGAAATAGATGAAAGCGGACACAGATTGCCCTGCCCCAACGGACAAGGAAACAATACGCGCTCCCGAGGCAAAAGCAGCACCCAGAGCTTGCCCTGACATGACAGCACTCATAAACTTCTCTGGAAACATTCCAGCAACACCAAAGAGAACACCTTGGAACAGGGCGCCAGCAGCTAAATGGAATGTTAATAAACTTATTACTTCATATAATGCAGAGTTACAGATCCTTTGCCACTTACCCTTTGGGTGACCCAAGCAGGGTGCTCATGGGAAATTGTGGCAGCCCATTATTGCCAAGGAAAATGGCATACATATAAATAGGGATATTTTTACTGATTTTGCTTTTGTTTTAGATGTAGAACACTGCTATATATGTCACAATTATAGTCCCCATTCGAATGGAGGTGAACACAGACATGTTGAAGCCATAAGGGGGATTAAGGCTGGATGCCTTTCCTAATCCTAAGATGAGATCAAACCAACAACAGTCACTTCCCAACTCCAGTGCTAAAAAACAAGAGTAATGCTCCAATAGTAAATAAGTTTTAACACTTAATAATTTTAGAGCTAGAAGACCACAGTAACTGAGTAGTAAAAATGCTTTAGAACTTCTAAACACTTTAGTGTGACTAACCACTCATGAGTTTTAGAACTTCTAATCATTCCAGAGTTAGGAGACCACAGCAGCTGAGTGATAATGCTACATTAGTAAGTAAGTTTTAGAACTTCTAATCATTCCAGGGCTACTATACCACTGATGAAAATCATCGTGACGACAGTCAACGTGAAGAAACCTTGCTGCCAGGCGTCAGTATTAATCTGAGTGAAGACCGCCGTTAAAGAAAAAAGAAATATCATCATCATTACGGAAGTTAGGAGCCTAATCCGATGAGGCATCCTGAAATAAAAGTTAAATATAAGAGTCCACCAGAATACATTTTTCTGCAATGAAATACCCTTTCATGATAACGTTTTACTCTCGTACACCATGCGTGTCAAAGGATGTCATTAAGAAGGTCATAAAGGGTCATACCTATCATTGAGGGGAAAGAAAAATGTAATATTGTATATGCTGGTATCAGGAGAGCTGCCCCATGTGTAACTGCTCCTGAACAATTGATTCAGAAACTGCCAAGAAAAATTGTCCCTTTGCATCACCAATACAGAGAACTGACCAATACTAAGAGATATGTTAAGTTAGAGTTTACATTGTAGGCAATATCAATTTCAGATAGAAAACTGGAATAAAAGCATATATCCACACAGTTGTCCTATGGGCTAGTTGTCTAGGGGGCAATTGTCCTAGAGCCTACCATGTTGTCTGTCATTTACTGTGCCAATATTAATCCCCAGTCCAATGGGGGCGAACACAGAAAAGTTGGAGCTGAGGACTTAAAATTGGATGCTCTTCCTGACTCCCCATGGTGGGCTTGAACACAGATTTGTCACTTCCCGAGTCAAGTGCTCTACCCACTGCACTACTGCAGTCTCCAAAAATAAGTTTACTGATTTATGCATCGCTATTAATCCTTATTATGAGTGAACACATGCTAGTTTGAGCTGGAGAATTAAGGCTGGATGCTCTTCCTAACACCCTATAGTGGGCTTGAACACAGGTTTGTCTCTTCCAGAGTCAAGTGCTCTAACCAGTTCCGTACTACAGTCGCCATCTTGTACTTTCTATGCGATATGAAGTAAATAAGAATGATAGATAAGCAGGGGATGACAATCTTGCAAGTCAGGAATTTTTAATCTTGCCACAAAACATTTGATGGAAGACATGAGGATGGGGAGGGAATGAGGAGGCCCCACTCCCCCAATTCTTGCTACATACAGTATGTCTCTTCCCAGCAAGCTTCAGCAAGTTATGGTTTCATCCATGAAAAATTTCATAACACAAGCTAAGTGGTAAGGCTTGCGACTTTGATTCATCAAGGCCAAGGGTTCCCAATCCACCACGGTCTGAGGTTAGCAAGGGCATTCATTCAGGGCAATGGTCAAACTTGCCAAAACCAATGTCCTTCGCAAGAAGGCATAGTCATAACCCTTAGCAAATACAGAATTCGTGATGTAAAAGCCATACATACATTATAATACTAAAGATATATTTTCTCATGTCATATTGTGCTCAACTAGCAAAAGTGGTTTAAAATGTATGAAAAGCCCTTAGGTAGCAGGGTAATAATATGTCTGGTCCTGTAAAGATAAGTAACCCCTAAAACCACACCATGTAAAGTTATATAACCCAGTAAGCTGTTAGATTAGGTTAGGTGATTTTCCTTATAAATATGAATACCCCTAGAGAACACTAGCAGTGCACCAAGTTGCTACCAAGTATACCACCGAATATCTAAATGGAGAAAGCTAACTGCTAAGCTGGGGAATGAAAGCATTCTACTGAATGCTTTTTTGTTCAATTTACAGTTTCTTACCAACCTTACTCCCAAATTTTACTCTTCTTTACAAGAGGCAAAATATCTTCACTATCACTACCTAATCCGCAGTTTGTCTTGTGCAATGAAAATAATATTCAAGAGAAGTGCGGCTGCCATCCCACGTCATTCTCTTATCCCTCTTAGTTGTTTCTTACTATACAAAGATTGTAGATATTGAGCTCTTTTTCCTCTGTAACAAAGGGAACTTTTAATAATAATATTAACAACAATTGATAGACCAATACAAAGTAATTACACTTTTAAAAAATTCTAAATATTTTACCTCCTACGGTGGCTCAGTGCGATAAGCTGTGGACTCCTACAGGTTCCAAGTTCAAATCCCAATAAAAAGTTGTTAAATATTTGTGATCAGTAATAATAATAATAATAAGAGAACAAATGAAATGCAATAACATATTTTTAAATGGCTTCAAATAATCTACCTTCCCTGTCAGGAATGGTACCTAACAACCTCTGTGGTCGAGTGGAATAAACTTTGGAGTTCTGGTCTAGAGTTCCCAAGTTCGATTCCTAAAAAGGAAAGTAAATTACTTAAAAACAATAATAATTATACAGGTTCTAAGCACTTACTTGTGACCATACAGCATACTCAGAAGAAGAACGGTAAAGTTGGTCACTTGGGAAAAACAAACTTGTATTGGTGCATACAAATTTTGCAAATACGTGCTGTCTGCTTTCATATTGGCATTTGCGGTCACATTCCGGAATTTGTAATCCCAGTACTGTGGAAAAATAACTGATATTTAAATACTTATGCATATACAATGGTCACCATTCCTCTTGCAAAGGAGGTGGCTGAGTCAAAGCACACATACTACCAGATTCTAATATACTTCTATCATTCCTCTTTGCTCCTTGGGATAAAGGGCTGCCACAATCTCACCCCCAGGAAGCCTGCATAGGTCATCTTTGCAAATACAGTGCTCCCTTGTTTATAGCGGGGGTTCGGTTCCAGGACTGACCGTGATAGGAGAAAATCCGTGAAGTAGGATCACAATATATACATAGGTATTTTACATTTATTTTTACCTTTACTGTATAAACCCTCCCTGCACTGTTAACAAACCACCCTTTACTTTATTAATGACAGCATGCAAGCGTAAATTTATATGAAAGTGATAAGAAACTTACTGTGAATGAGGTGATGATGACGTGTACATACTCATATACATAGGTATTTTACATTTATTTTTACCTTTACTGTATGAACCCTCCCAGTACTGTTAACAAACCACCCTTTACTTTATTAATAACAGTGTGCAAGCATAAATTCATATGAAAGTGATAGGTAAACTTACCGTGAAAGAGGCGATGATGACGCATGCATACTCTTGTAAGAGAAGAACATGGTAATGGGGAGTTGCTGTCGCTGTTTCTTCTTTTGTTGGAATATGGTCTTGTAAGGAGTCATGGCATTGTCGAGAAGATTGCAGAAGGTCACCGAACGAACCATATTATTGTCATGTTCCTGCAAGAGTTGTTGGACTGCTTTCACATGTTCATACATGGCTGCCAGGCGTTCGAGTGTAAGGCCAGGTTCTTCGACTTCTTCATGCATTTCCTCTGGTTGTTCTTCTTCCTCTTCTTCTTTCACTGATTTTGTCATTTCCTCCAAGTCTTCATCAGTCAAAGGCTGCGAGTGGCAGTAGATCAGTTCTTTCACGTCTTTGTGAGTCATATCTTTAAAGCCTTCTCCTCCTAGAAATGCAGCCAACTTTACAGCTTTTGCAACTGCCGAGTTATGGACTTCGATAGGAGCAAATCCCTTGTAGTCGTAGATGACTTCGGGCCACAAGTTCTTCCAGCTGGCATTGACTGTGGCCGGCTTCATCTATTCTAAAGCCATGTAGCAATTGTGTAGTTACACCAGTAAGTCTTCAGTGCGAATTCTTTGTCCGCATCCATGGATTCTACCAGGTTCGGCAGGGCATTTCGTGTGTAGAGGGCCTTGAACACACGAATAATACCTTGATTCATAGGCTGAATCAGTGATGTCATATTTGGTGGCAGGAACTCTACTTGAACACCGTCATATTCAAGATTAGTTGCGTGGCCACCAGCATTATCCATCAAAAGAAGGACTTTAAATTCAAGGCCCTTCTCTGCAAGATAAACTTTGACCTGAGGGATAAAGCATCGGTGAAACCAGTCCGATGTGAGGCTTTTCATGATCAAGGCCTTAAGGTTATGCATCCAATACATTGGTAGCAGATTCTTGTTCTTATTCTTGAAAGCCCTAGGGTTCTTTGACTTGTAGATAAGCCCGGGTTTTAATATAAAGCCCGCAGCATTCCCGCACATGACGAGAGTAACACGGTCCTTGTGTACTTTAAATCCCGGGGCTTTAGTTTCTTCCTTGAAGAGAAAGTGCGAGACGGCTTTCTCTTCCAAAATAAGCCAGTCTCATCCATGTTAAAGACTTGCTCAGGAGCATATTCGCCTTCCTCGATAATTTTCTTGAAGTCGTTGTTCACGTAATCTTCAGCTGCAGCTGTATCTGTAGAGGCAGCTTCGCCATGCACCAAAACGCACTTTAGGCCATAGCGTTTTTGAAATTTGGAAAACCATCCCTTGCTTGCCACGAACGATTGTTTCCTTGCTGGAGGGTCCTAGTTGTGGGTCGTCGATACCTTCTTCTCTCCCCTCCTCCTCAAGGTCACCACTGTCGTCGTTGGGTTCGTTTGCAGCGAATGTCTCGTACAGCTTCTTCGCCTTTGTATGATATTGATGTCTTAGCTGATGTTCTTCTTCCTGCAATCAGCAATCCAGAGGGCCAAAGCAGATTCCATTTGCACTATTATCTTATTGTGGGGTGCTACAACTCTCTTCGCTGTTTTACTAAAAAGAAATAGTCGCTGTTTTACTGATATTTGCCTCGTTCTTTTTGATGTATCGAACAGTAGATTCGTTGATGCCGAAATGGCGGCCGACATCCGCGAAGAACTTCTTCCTACCTTCAGCATATTTAACAGTTTTAACTTTTCTGGTATGGTCAACATCTTCCTTTGCCGCTTAGGCTTACTATCAGAAGCCGTAGCAGATGAAGGACGCTTAGGAGGCATTGCAGAGGTTGAAAAACGAAACTCACAAAATCACTAGCACAACGTATTAAGAAGCACAACACGAACAGTGCACACGTGAGCAGATTGAGCAGGTGAGGCGAGACAATGGAAGTCGCAGGGAGAATGAAGCTTCAATCAAAAAGCCAATCAGACCCCATGATACAGAACATACAGAAAAACAATTCTGTGATTCGTCGTCTCCCACCCTTTCAGCCAATAGCATCCCATGAACTATCTCACATAGGAGCAACCCTTTACGTTTTCAAAGACGCCAATACAGTGTATGCTATCGTAAAATATTTTACATGGTGCAATACTGTGAGTTACATGTTTACATTTATGTTTTTTACTATTTTTTACTGTTTTATTATTCTTAGGCTAGGAAATACTTTTTTTATCAATAAAATAATGAAAATACTAGAAATTTTAATATGTACTAGTTCACGTAGGTGCGACCCTTTTCGTTTTCTGAAACGCCAATATCGGTATTGTATTTTACATGGTGAAATACTGTGAGTTACATGTTTAAATTTATGTTTTTTACTACTTTTTACTGTTTTATTATTCTTAGGCTAAGAAATACATTTTTTTATCAATAAAATAATAAAAATACTGGAAATTTTGTGCTAGCTCACGTAGGTGCGACCCTTTGCGTTTTCCGAAACACCGATACCAGTATTGTACTTTCAGTGGTGCAGAGTTACATGTTTAAATGTATGTTTTTTACTATTTTTTACTGTTTTATTATTCTTAGGCTGGGAAATACCCTTTTTATCAATAAAATAAAATAAAACGTGATGCACTGAATTTGCGAAAGGTGAACCGCGATATAGCGAGGGTTCACTGTATAACTAGTAAATTTTACTAATAAATATTACTAGTAAATTACATGCAATTATTTATGTGAATATTAACAAAGAGTAAAAATGTACCATTAAAAGTATCAGATAATCAAAAGCAAAAAATGTATAAATACAGTTTCATATTACTCTTCTTAAAGCTTTTTTTATCAGCAACAGCAATTTTAATAATCATATACAGTACTGTATATAAAAAATAAGATATAATAATGAGAGGAATTTATATTGAATTATTTTTTCTTAGATATTAGCATAATATATTTTTTATGTTTATAAGTGTGTTTTATATCATATAGTATTGTTTTCTATAGATTATGTATTGATTGTTCTTTTACCTTTCCAGACTCACCTGCTTGCCCCTGTCTCGTCAGCAGCTGACATAGCAAGCTTTCTCCTGATAAGCAAGTCTCTCCCTCCCAATGTAAGCACCCCAAAGGAGTACAGTATACTGTACATGTACTATTTACAGTTTTGTACAATACAATAACACAGTACAGGTATTGTGGTGTAATATAGTACTGATATTTTTATGAATGTGTTCTTCAATTCTACTGTACAGTACATGAATACTGTAGAGTACCTGTATATTATGTTAATTTTAAAGTTTATGAATAGAATTAAGATTAGTTTTAGTAAATTTTAAGAACCATTAGGAACACAGGGTCCCCCTAAAAAAAATAAACACAGTGATTGCTCACTATATCGCGATTCACCTTTCGCGAATTCATTGCATCGCGGCTTTTTTGTTTTGGCAAGCTTTTTTTTTTCTGGGTATATGCAGAATATTAAAATATTAAAATATTAAAATTTTCAGTATTTTCAGTAATTTATTGAAAAAGATTTTTTTTCATTATTTTATTGATAAAAAAAAGTATTTCCCAGCATAAGAATAATAAAACAGTAAAAAATAGTAAAGAACATAAATTTAAACATGTAACTCTGCACCACAGAAGACACGATACAGGTATCGGTGTTTTGGAAAACGCAAAGGGTCGCACCTACGTGAGATAGTACATATTAAAATTGCCAGTATTTTCATTATATTATTGATAAAAAAAAAGTATTTCCTAGCATAAGAATAATAAAACAGCAAAAAATAGTAAAAAACATAAATTTAAACATGTGACTCACAGTAGTGCACCATGTAAAATACGATACCGGTATCAGCGTTTCGGAAAACGAAAAGGGTCGCACCTACGTGAGATAGTACATATTGAAATTTCCAGTATTTTCATTATTTTAGTATTCACCATGTAAAATACTGTACGATAGCATACTGGCGTCTTGGAAAATGCAAAGGGTCGCACCTACATGAGATAGTACATGGGATGCTATTAGCTGATGGGTGGGAGATGACGATTCATAGAATTGTTTTTCTGTATGTTCTGTATCATGGGGTTTGATTTGCTTTTTGATTGCAGCTTGGTTCTCCCAGCATCTTCCATTGTCTCGCCTCAACCGTTCTGTCTACTCACATGTGCGCCGTTCGCGTTGTGCTTCATAATACGTTGTGCTTGTGATTTTGTGAAACTTTCGTATTTCAACCCCTGCAATGCCTCCCAAGTGTCCTTCATCTTCTAAGGCTTCTGGTAGTAAGCCTAAGTGGCAAAGGAAGATGTTGACCATAACAGAAAAGGTAGAACTGTTAGATATGCTGATGGAAGGAAGAAGGTTCTTGGATGTCGGCCGTCAATGGCTGTGGAGTATGTACACGTCATCATCACCTCATTCAATGTAAGCTTACCTATCACGTTCATACACCTGGCACCAGCACACGTTAAAGTTGCCCATCCCAACCCAGGGTGTCCCCTTAATTCCCATGTAAACGTATGGAAATGGCAGCAAGGTGGGAAAGTGCTCCGAGACAGTTGCTTATTTACTAAAATGACTTTTTTTTTTCGAATTTTTTGCGCGGGCATTATTCGAGTATTTCGCATTTTTTTACTATTATTTTTGGGGGGTGTTATTTCAATTTCACGTATTTTAAGAATGCGTAAAAAGAGAGCTGAGTGTATATGTATATATATACAGACAGTCCTCATATAACGTCAAGGTTCTGTTCCTGAAAACTAACTTAAGTTGGAACTCGCCTAGTTTCAAACCTGGTCCCCTTAAGTTTTTTTATTTTTTTTATTTACAGTGCTCCCTCGTTGATCGTGGGGGTTCGGTATATTTTTACCTTTACCTGCACTGTAAAAAAAAAACCACCCTTTACTTTACTAATAACAGCGTGCAAGCATAAATTTATACTATAAACAGCAAAAACTTGCCCTTTTATGTAAGTATTCATAGTAAGAAAAATGTCATAAATGACGATGTTTTGATATCCTTTCGTTGTGTTCCATTTTACATCAATTTGACTTAGATAATCAGTGTTTCTATACGATAACTTCATCACTAGGGATAGAAGCAATGTTGGAAGAGTGGTATGAGGTGTTGTGGTGAGCTCATAAGATTCAGTTGCCCTTTAAGGGTACAACCTGGGTGAGGAGGGGGGAGGGGATGAAGAGGACGATTTTCTGTTTTACTCATTTCTGGCAACTTTAATGTGCTGGTGCCAGATGTAGAAGGAAAGGGCTCTATCTAAATCATAAACAGCAAATTATTGCCCTTTCATGTAAGTATTCGTAGTAAAATGTCATAAATGACGATGTTTTGATATCCTTTCATTGTGTTGAATTTTACATCAATTTGACTTAGATAATCAGTGTTTCTATACGATAACTTCGTCACTAGGGATGGAAGCGAGTGTTGGAGAGTGGTACGAGGTGTTGAGGTGAGCTCATCTGATTCAGTTGCCCTCTAAGTGAAAAGTATCTATGCCCATTATCATTGTTTATGGAAAATGACTGGTTAAATTACGAGACTTTTACATTACATGTCACTTTTGAGAACCTATCTTCGTGTTATTCCAAGAACTGGGTATATATATATATATATATATATAATATATATATATATATATATATATATATATATATATATATATATATATATATATATATACAGTGATTCCCCCATTATTGCGAGGATTCGGTTCCGGGACCTGGCACGAGACAGGAAAATCCCGGAGTAGGATCAGCCTATATGTACATAGATATTTTAATTTATTTTTACGCTTACACCGTATAAACTGCATAAACCCTCCCTGTACTGTTAACAAACCACCCTTTACTTCATAATTAACAGCATGCAAGCGTAAATTTATATGACATACTCATGTAAATAGGTATTTTACAATTATTTTTACGTTTACTGTATAAACCCTCCCTGCACTGTTAAAAAAACCACCCTTTACTTTATAAATAACAGCATGCAACGTAAATTTATATGTACGTGATAGGTAAACTTACCTTATATATTATGGTTAACATTTTCCTTTGCCGCTTAGGCTCACTGCAAGAAGCCTTAGAAGATGAAGGATCCTTGGGAGGCATTGCAAAGATTAAAATATGTGAGTAAATAAATCACAAGCAAAACGTATTAATAAGCACAACGTGAACGGTGCACACGAGTGAGGCGAGACTATGGAAGATGGTGGAAGCCTTTGTCCGAAACGCCAATAGCGGTTTCGTACTTTACATGTTGCAATACTGTTAGTATTTATGTTTTTTACTATTTTTTGCTGTTTATTATTCTTAGGCTAAAAAATAAGTTTTTTTATCAATAAAATCATGAAACTACTGGAAATATAAATATATATGCTAGCTCACGTAGCTGCGACCCTAATACATTGTACGCAATCGGACACAAGCAAAACGTTTGATAAGCACAACGTTAACGGCGCACACGTGAGTTAGACTGAACGAGCCTTTGTCCGAAACGCTGATAGAAGTATTGTTTTTTACATGTTGCAATACTTTATGTTTTTTACTATTTTTTACTGTTTTATTATTCTTAGGCTAAGAAATACGTTTTTTTATCAATAAAATCATGAAACTACTGGAAATATAAATATATATGCTAGCTCACGTAGCTGCGACCCCAATACATTGTAAGTTATCGGACACTATTTCGCATGATGCAATACTGTGAGTTATACTGTACGTACGTATATCTAAATTTATGTTTTTTACTATTTTTTACTGTTTTATTATTCGTAGGCTGGGAAATAAATTCTTTTTATCAATTAGAAAATGAAATATGTTTTTTTCAATAAAAAAAAATGAAAATACTGAGAATTTTTATTTTTTTAATATTTTAATAATTTTGCATATACCCCAAAAATAAAATAATAATTTGCCAAAAAAGAAAACCGTGGTACAGTGAAAACGCGAACCAAGAAACGCGATCCAGCGGGGGATCACTGTATATATATATATATATATATATATATATATATATATATATATATATATATATATATATATATATATATATATATATATATATATATATATATATATATATATATATATACAGTAATCCCTTGCTATTTTGCGGTTCACCTATCGTAAATTCAGTGCATAGCGGATTTATTTTTGGCAAAAAAAAAAATTATTATTATTCTTATTTTGACATCAGGACGGGCCAAATAATGATAAAATAAAACAGACTTTATCAAGTTGTAAAGAGAAACAGAGATGGAGAGTGTAATGACCTGTCAGATGTGAAGGATCCAGTTCTCTGCTGGGTTTTAATATACCTCTGCATTACTTTCATGATGACTAGTCCAATAATTCTCCGTAGATATTATTATTATTATTATTATTATTATTATTATTATTATTATTATTATTATTATTATTGGAGACAATAATTACCTTTGATGATGACTGTGGAGATTATTATTATTATTATTATTATTATTATTATTATTATTATTATTATTATTATTATTATTATTATTATTATCTAGGGCTCATCATTGTTTGTACATCTGTTGGTTTATTTACTTTAATAACTGTGTAAAGTGCCCCTCTCTAGTTGGCTGGGACAAAGAGAGTGTGGGGGGTTGGGTAGAATAGAATGTTAGAGAGAGAGAGAGAATAAAAAAAAAAAAAAAATAAACTTTATTTCCATTTTACAATGGGTATTCGTCAGCCAGGACAAGCCCCAACCCCCCACTGTGATGTCCACCCACAGCAGTTCCTGCCAGTAAACAGCTTAAACTCTCGGTCTTGGACGGGGACCGATCTTTCGACCTCGTGAATGCGAAGCCAGCGCGTTACCACTGTACTAGCCAGCAGGCTAGAGAGAGAGAGAGAGAGAGAGAGAGAGAGAGAGAGAGAGAGAGAGAGAGAGAGAGAGAGAGAGAGAGAGAGAGAGAGAGAGAGAGAGAATCTTTAATTAACTCTTGTTCATTCAACCAAAACTACATTATTTATTGTAAAAATAATGGTTTAATTACAAATTCGTAATAATAATAATAATAAAAATAATAATAATAATAATAATAATAATAATAATAATAATAATAATAATAATAATAATAATCATCTCCACAATTATCATCAGTGGAAAATTTTGTTGCCAATAATAATAATAATAATAATAATAATAATAATAATAATAATAATAATAAGAATAAGAATAATAATTATAATAATATCTAAGGAGAATTTTTGGAACAGACATCATGAAAGTAATGCAGAGGTATATTAAAACACAGCAGAGAATTGGAGATTCATTATATTAATAATAATGACAAGTCATTACACTCTCCATCTCTGTTTCTCTTTACAGCCTGATAAAGGCTGTTTTATTTTATCATTTTTTGGCCCATCCTAGTGTCATAATAATCCTTAAGTTTTTTTTTTTTTTTTTTTTAAGGTGTTCCTACTTCGTAGCAATTCACCTATCGCGGCCGGTCCCGGAACCGAACCCCAGCGATAAACGAGGGGTTACTGTATACAGTGGTGACTAAAACCCAAGAACGCCTCAACCCTCGAACAAAATTTTGACCTCAACCCACAAACAAAATCTAACCCAAGAACACAAATGTGTTGGCCAACCCACCATGTGTCCCACTCGCCTGCTCTCAGTTCTGCATTGGTGCCCTCACTGTGTGATTTGTTCATGATCTGTTCATAGTTCTTGCTTTATTTTCCTTTGTTTTACCTTTCATGTAGCCCTTATTATGGCTCCTAAGAAAGTTAAAAGTGTTTATGATATTGCAGGGACTCTCCTTTCAAAAATCAGTCCACCTCCTCCTCCTCCTCCTCCACCACCACCACCATCCATGTATGTCAGCAACAATCATGCACAAAGGTAAATACAGTACCGTTTCTTACCTATATTATAGTATTTTCCTACATTATGTACTATTTCCTACTGTATTTGTTATTAGTGGGAGAATGTAGCAACTTTTTCTAAGTGTTGGACTTTGCTATTTTATACTGAGTATCAACTAGTGTATACTTCATACCTGAATATGTACTTGTTATACTTTAATAGAGTAGAATTCCTTTCTATTATTAATGTAATTTTCCTTTTACAGATGAGAAACATATAACCTGTATTATATTTCATGTTTTTAGTAAGTAAAAAATTTTAAAATGAATATATATTGTGAACAGGAATGGATTAATTGAATTTACATGCTTTTCAATAGGAAAAATAAATCCAACCCAAGAACGGTTTTAGGGAACAGATTAAGTTCGTGGGTTGGGGTTACCACTGTGTATATATATATATATATATATATATATATATATATATATATATATATATATATATATATATATATATATATATATATATATATATATATATATATATATATATATATATATACACAGTGTTGCCTCACTTATCGCGGTAGTTCGGTTCCGGGACCCGGCGCAAACCAGGAAATCCGCGAAGTAGGATCCGCCTATATATACATAGATATTTTAATATATTTTTACGTTTACACAGCATAAACCCTCCCTGCACTGTTAAAAAAACACCCTTTACATTATAAATAACAGCAAGCAACGTAAATTTTTATGAAAGTGATAGATAAAATTACGGTGAATGAGGTGATAATGACGTGACATATATACTCATTTACAATCATTTTTTCGTTTACGTACTGTATAAACCCTCCCTACACTATTAAAAAACACCCTTAACATTATAGATAACAGCAAGCAACGTAAATTTTTATGAAAGCGATAGGAAAACTTACCGTGAATGTGATGATGACGTGACATACATACTCATTTACAATTATTTTTTCGTTTACGTACTGTATAAACCCTCCCTGCACTGTTAAAAAAACACCCTTTACATTATAAATAACAGCAAGCAACGTAAATTTTTATGAAAGTGATAGATAAAATTACAGTGAATGAAGTGATAATGACGTGGCATACATACTCATTTACAATTATTTTTTTGTTTACGTACTGTATAAACCCTCCCTGCACTGTTAAAAAAACACCCTTTACATTATAAATAACAGCAAGCAACGTAAATTTTTATGAAAGTGATAGATAAAATTACGGTGAATGAGGTTATAATGACGTGACACACATATTCATTTACAATTATTTTTTCGTTTACGAACTGTATAAACCCTCCCTGCACTGCTAAAAAAAACACCCTTTACATTATAAATAACAGCACACAACGTAAATTTCAATAAAAAAAATAAAATACTGAAAATGTTTTTTTTCAATATTTTAATATTTTTGCGTATACCCATAAAATAAAATAATAATTTATCAAAAAAAAAAACGCGATAGAGTGAGAACGCGAACCAAGAAGCGCGAATAACCGGGGTAACACTGTGTATATATATATATATATATATATATATATATATATATATATATATATATATATATATATATATATATATATATATATATATATATATATATATATATATATATATATATATACAGTTCCCTCGCTATATCGCGGTTCACCTATCGCGAATTCAGTGCATCCCGATTTTTATTGGAAAGCTTTTTTTTTTCTGGGTATAAGAGAGAATATTAAAATATTAAAATTTTCAGTATTTTAATTATTTTAATGCAAACTTTTTTTTTCATTATTTTATTGATAAGAAAATGTATTTCCCAGCCTGAGAATAATAAAACAGTAAGAAATAGTACATAAACAAATTTAAACATGTAACTCTGCACCATAGAAAGCACGATACCTGTATTGGCATTTCGGAAAACGCAAAAGGGTTGCACCTACATGAGCTAGCACATATTAAAATTTCCAGTATTTTCATTATTTTACTAATAAAAAAAATTATTTCTAGCCTAAGAATAATAAAATCCGTGTAAAATAATAAAAAACATAAACATAAACATGTAACTCACAGCACTGCACCATGTAAAATACGATACCGGTATCAGTGTTTCGGAAAATGAAAAGGGTCGTACCTACGTGAGCTAGTACAGTAATCCCTCGCTCTATCGCTATTCACCTATCGCAGAATTTTTTTTTGCCTTTTTTTTTTTTTTTCCCCCAAGATGATTATGGCACCAGGATGGGCCGAAAAATAATAAAATAAAACAGCCTTTATCAGGCTGTAAAGAGAAACAGATGGAGAGTGTAATGACCTGTCAGATGTGAAGGGATTATAAAAGATATGTAATGAATATCCAGCTCTCTGCTGGGTTTTAATATACCTCTGCAATACTTCCATGATGTCCATTCCAATAATTCTCCTTAGATCTTATTATTATTATTATTATTATTATTATTATTATTATTATTATTATTGGTAACAATAATTTTCCTTTAATGATGATTGTGGAGATTATTATTATCATCATCATCATCATTATTATTATCATTATTATTATTAAGGGCTCATCAATGCATGTACATCTAATGGTTTATTTACTTTAATAACTGTGTACAGTGCCCCTCCCTTGTTGGCTGGGACAAAGAGAGTGTGGGGGGTTGGGTAGAATAGAATATTGGAGAGAGAGAGAGAGACATCTTTAATTAACTCTTGTTCATTCCACCAAAACTACATTATTTATTGTAAAAATAATGGTTTAATTACAAATTCGTAATAATAATGAAATTAATAATAATAATAATAATAATAATAATAATAATAATCTCCACAATCATCATAAAAGGAAAATTATTGTTAAAAATAATAATAATAATAATGATATTAATAATAATAATAATAATAATAATAATAATAATAATAATAATAATAATAATAATAATAATAATAATATCTAAGGAGAATTTTTGGAATAGACATTATAAAAGTAATGCAGAGGTATATTAAAACCCAGCAGAGAGCTGGATATTCATTACACATCTTTAATAATCCCTTCACATCTGACAGGTCATTACAAGGGTGAAAATTAATAAAGTTTTAAAAATTCATGATCAAACCAGAACTCATAATGGGTAATGGATTTAAGCTTGATAAATTTAGGTTCAGTGGGGAAATTAGTGAAAATTGGCTTGGTAATACCGTAGATTCCTAGTAGGATAATAAATGCCAATATATATATACAGTGTTCCTTCAATTATCGCGAAGGTTCGGTTCCAAGACCCAGCACGAGACAGGAAAATCCCGGAGTAGGATCAGCCTATATGTACATAGATAATTAAATTTATTTTTACGCTTACACCGTATAAACTGCATAAACCCTCCCTGTACTGTTAATAAACCACCCTTTACTTTATAGTTAACAGCATGCATGTGTAAATTTATATGACATACTCATGTACATAGGTATTTTACAATTATTTTTACCTTTACAGTATAAACCCTACCTGCATTGTTAAAAAACCACCCTTTACTTTAAAAATAACAGCATGCAACATAAATTTATATGTACGTGATAGGTAAACTTACCTTATCTCTTATGATTAACATTTTCCTTTGCCGCTTAGGCTCACTACAAGAAGCCTTAGAAGATGAAGGATGCTTGGAAGGCATTGCAAAGGTAAAAATATGCGAGTAAAAAAATCACAAGCAAAACATATTAATAAGCACAACGTGAACGGCGCACACGTGAGTTAGACTGAACGAGTGAGGCGAGACAATGGAAGATGGTGGAAGCCTTTGTCCGAAACGCTGATAGCGGTATTGTCTTTTACATGTTGCAATACTGTTAGTATTTATGTTTTTTACTATTTTTTATTGTTTTATTATTCTTAGGCTAAGAAATACATTTTTTTATCAATAAAATCAAGATACAACTGGAAATTTTAATATATATGCTAGAGCACGTAGGTGCGACCCCAATACATTGTACGCTATCGGACACTATCTCTCGTAGTTGCGAGCCTTTGTCCGAAACGCTGATACCGGTATTGTATTTTACATGTTGCAATACTGTTGGTATTTATGTCTTTTACTATTTTTTATTGTTTTATTATTCTTAGCCTAGAAATACGTTTTTTTATCAATAAAATCATGAAACTACTGTAAATATAAATATATATGCTAGCTCACGTAGCTGCGACCCCAATACATAGTACACTATCGGACACTATTTTACATGATGCAACACTGTGAGTTATACTGTATATCTAATTTTATGTTTTTTACTATTTTTTACTGTTTTGTTATTTGTACACTAGAAAATATATTTTTTTTATCAATTATTTAATGAAATATTTTTTTTCAATAAAAAAATGAAAATACTGAAATTTTTTTTTTTTAATATTTTAATATTTTTGCATATACTCAGAAAAAAAAAATTGCCATATAAAATCACGGTACAGTGAAAACGCGAGCCAAGAAACGCGATCCAGCGAAGGATCACTGTATATATATATATATATATATATATATATATATATATATATATATATATATATATATATATATATATATATATATATATATATATATATATATATACAGTGTTCCCCACCTTATCGCGGTAGTTCAGTTCCGGGACCCGGCGCGAATCAGGAAAACCGCGGAGTAGGATCAGCCAATATGTACGTAGATATTTTAATTTATTTTTATGCTTACACTGTGTAAACCCTCCCTGTACTGTTAACAAACCACCCTTTGCTTCATAAATAACAGCATGCAACGTAAAATTATAAGAAAGTGATAGATTAAATTTATAAGAAAGTGATAGATACAATTACGGTGAATGAAGTGGTAATTATATGATATACTCAAGTACATAGGTATTTTACAATTATTTTTACGTTTACGTACTGCATAAACCCTCCCTGCACTGTTAAAAATACACCCTTTACATTATAAATAACAGCAAGCAACGTAAATTTACATGAAAGTGATAGATAAAATTAAGGTGAATGAAGTGGTAATTACATGACATACTCATGTCCATAAGTACTTTACAATTATTTTTACGTTTACACTGTATAAATACTCCCTGTACTGTTAAAAAACCACCCTTTACTTCATAAATAACAGCATGCAACGTAAATTTATATGAAAGTGATAGATAAAATTACGGTGAATGAAGTGGTAAGTACATGACATACTCATGTACATAGGTATTTTACAATTATTTTTATGTTTACGTACTGTATAACCCTTCCTGCACTGTTAAAAAAAACACCCTTTACATTATAAATAACAGCAAGCAACGTAAATTTACATTTTCAATAAAAAAATGAAAGTACTGAAAATTTTTATTTTTTCAATATTTTAATGTTTTTGTGTATACCCATAAAATAAAATAATAATTTATCCAAAAAAAAACCACGATACAGTGAGAACGCAAACCAAGAAACGCGATACAGGGGGGGGAACATTGTGTGTGTGATATATATATATATATATATATATATATATATATATATATATATATATATATATATATATATATATATATATATATAATGATGATTATGATCTTTTCTTATCGTAATCCTCTTTGTACTCGTGGAAGAGTAAAAAAAAAAAAAATAATTTTTTTTTTTTTTAAGGTGTTCCTACTTCACGGAAATTCACCTATCGCGGCCAGTCCCGGAACCGAACTCTCGCGATAAACGAGGGATTACTGTACATATTAAAATTTCAAGTATTTTCATTATTTTATTGATAAAAAAAAGTATTTCCTAGCCTAAGAATAATAAAACAGTAAAGAATATTAAATAACATAATTCTAAACATGTAACTCAGTATTGCACCATGTAAAATAATGTACGATAGCGTACACTGTATTGGCGTCTTGGAAAATACAAAGGCTCCCATCTATGTGAGATAGTTCATAAGATGCTATTGGCTGAAAGGGTGGGAGACGACAAATCACAGAAATGTTTTTCTGTATGTTCTGTTTCATGGGGTCTGATTGGCTTTTTAACTGAAGCTTCATTCTCCCAGCATCTTCCATTGTCTCGCCTCATCCGTACAGTCTAACTCACGTGTGCGCCGTTCGTGTTGTGCTTCTTAATACGTTGTGCTTGTGATTTTTTTACTCTCGTTTTTCAACGTCTGCAATGCCTCCCAAGCGTCCTTCATCTTCTAAGGATTCTAGTAGTAAGCCTAAGCAGCAAAGGAAGATGTTAACCATACCAGAAAAGGTAAAACTGTTAGATATGCAGAAGGTAGGAAGAAGGTTTGCGGATGTCGGCCGCCATTTTGGCATCAACGAATCTCCTGTTTGCTATATCAAAAAGGACGAGATAAATACAGTATCAGGAAAACAGCGACTATTTCATTTAGTAAAACAGCGAAGAGTGTCATAACACCCCGCAATAAGATAACAGTGCAGATGGAATGTGCTTTGGCCCTGTGGATTGCTGATTGCAGAAAGAACATCAGTTTTGACTCCAATATCATACAAACAAAGGCGAAGAAGCTGTACGAGACTGCAAATGGACCCGACGACGACAGTGGCGACCATGAGGAGGAGGAGAGAGAAGATATCGACGACACTCAAAAACGCTATGGCCTAAAGAGCGTATCGGTTCATGGCAAAGCTGCCTCTGCAGATACAGCTGCAACTGAAGATTACGTGAACAACGACTTCAAGAAAATTATCGAGGAAGGCGAATATGCTCCTGAGCAAGTCTTTTACATGGATGAGACTGGCTTATATTGGAAGAAAATGCCATTTTGCACTTTTCTCTTCAAGGAAGAAACTAAAGCCCCGGGCTTTAAAGCACAAAAAGACCGCATTACCCACGTCATATGCGGGAATGCTGCGGGCTTCATGTTAAAGCACAGGCTTATCTACAAGTCAAAGAACCCTAGGGCTTCAAGAATAAGAATCTGCTGCCAGTGAATTGGATGCATAACCATAAGGCCTGGCTCACGAAAAGCCTCACATTGGACTGATTTCACCGATGCTTTATCCCTCAAGGTCAAAGTTTATAATGCGGAGAAGGGCCTTGAATTTAAAGTCCTTCTTTTAATGGATACTGTTGGTGGCCACACAACTGATCCCGAATATAACAGTGTTCAAGTAGAGCTCCTGCCATCGAATACATCATTGATTCAGCCTATGGATCAAGGCGTTATTCGTGCGTTCAAGGCGCTCTACACACGAAATGCCCCGGCGAACCTGGTTGAATCCATGGATGAGGACAAACAATTCGCACTAAAGACTTACTGGTGTAACTACACGATTGCTACATGCCTTCAAAATATTCAGAAAGCAATCAAAGAGATGAAGCTGGCCACAATCAATGCCTGCTGGAAGAAATTGTGGCCCGGAGTCATCTACGCTACAAGGGATTCGCTCCTGACGAAATCCATAACTCGGCAGTTGCGAAAGCTGTGAAGTTGGCTGCATTTCTAGGAGGAGAAGGCTTTGAAGATATGACTCACGAAGACGTTAATGAACTGATCGACTGCCACTCGCAGCCTTTGACTGATGACGACTTGGAGGAAATGACGAAATCAGCGAGCAAAGAAGAGGAAGAAGAAGAAGTAGATGAAACGCACTAAGAAATCGAAGAGCCTGGCCTAACACTCGAACGTCTGGCAGCCATGTATGAACATGTGAAAGCAGTTCAACAACTCTTAAAAGAACATGACGATATGGTTCGTTCGGTGACCTTCTGCAATCTTCTCGACGATGCCATGACTCCTTGCAAGACCATCTTCCAACAAAAGAAGAAACAGCAACAGCAACTCACCATTACCATGTTCTTCTCTTTCAAAAAGCAGCCGTAAAGCTGTCATTGGCTGTGGAATAATTTCCTCTGGAGTCTATACACGTCATCATCACCTCATTCACGGTAAGTTTACCTATCACGTTCATATAAATTTATGCTTCTATGCTGTTATTAATAATGTAAAGGGTAGTTTTTTAACAGTGTAGGGAAGGTTTATACAGTAAAGGTAAAAAAAAACGTAAAATACCTATATATATGAGTATGTACATGTCATCATCACCTCATTCACAGTAAGTTTACCTATCACTTTCATATAAATTTACGCTTGAACGCTGTTATTAATAAAGTAAAGGGTGGTTTCTTAACAGGGCAGGGAGGGTTTATACAGTAAAGGTAAAAATAAATGTAAAATACCTATGTATATATTATGATCCTACTTCGCGGATTTTCACCTAGCACGGCCGGTCTCAAAACCGAACCCCCGCGATAAAAGAGGGAGCACTGTATATATATATATATATATATATATACAGTGTTGCCTCACTTATCGCGGTAGTTCGGTTCCGGGACCCGGCGCGAACCCGGGAATACGTGGTGTAGAGATCAGCCTATATGTACATAGATATTTTAATGTATTTTTACGTTTACACTGTATAACCCTCCCTGCACTGTTAAAAAAACACCCTTTACATTATAAATAACAGCAAGCAACGTAATTTTTTTATGAAAGTGATAGGAAAACTTACCATGAATGAGGTGATGATGACTTGACATTAATAGGTTCCATATTTTACAATAATTTTTACGTTTACGTAAAATAGCGGCCGACATCCACAAACTTTTTTCCTTCTTTCAACATATCTAAGAGTTTCACTTTATCTACAATAGTTAAGATTTTCCTTTGCCGCTTAGGCTCACTACAAGAAGCCTTAGAAGATGAAGGATGCTTGGGAGGCATTGCAAAGGTTAAAATATGCGAGTAAAAAAATCACAAGCAAAACATATTAATAATAATAAGCACAACATGAATGGCGCACACGAGTGAGGCGAGACAATGGAAGATGGTGGAAGCCTTTGTCCGAAACACTGATAGCGGTATCGTATTTTACATGTTGCAATACTGTTAGTATTTATGTTTTTTACTATTTTTTACTGTTATATTATTCTTAGGCTAAGAAATACGTTTTTTTTATCAATAAAATCATGAAACTACTGGAAATATAAATATATATGCTAGCTCACGTAGCTTCGACCCCAATACATTGTACGCTATCGAACACAAGCAAAACGTGAGTTAGACTGAACGAGTCTTTGTCCAAAACGCTGATAGCGGTATCGTATTTTACATGTTGCAATACTGTTAGTATTTATGTTTTTTACTATTTTTTACTGTTTTATTATTCTTAGGCTAAAAAATACATTTTTTTTATCAACAAAAGCATGAAAGTACTGGAAATATAAATATATATGCTAGCTCACGTAGCTGCGACCCCAATACACTGTACGCTATCGAACACTATTTCGTATGATGCAATACTGTGAGTTATACTGTACGTACGTATATCATTCAGTTATTAGTACAATGTATATTAATTTAAAATTCATCTACTTATTTGATGATTGTACAAAATCTATTATATTTATTCACTGTAATTTGGACCAAATATTCCTTTTGTAGAGATTATACTGTACTTTTCAAAAGAGGTGGTCAATAAACGTATCTATCTATCTATCTATCTACATTTATGTTTTTTACTATTTTATACTGTTTTATTATTCGTAGGCTGGGAAATAATATTTTGTTATCAATTAGATAATGAAATATGTTTTTTTCAATAAAAAAAAAAATGAAAGTACTGAGAATTTTTTTTTTTAATATTTTAATATTTTTGCATATACCCATGAAATAAGATAATAATTTATCCCCCCAAAAAAACGCGATAGAGTGAGAAAGCGAACCAGGAAGCGCGAATAACTGGGGTAACACTGCATATATATATATATATATATATATATATATATATATATATATATATATATATATATATATATATATATATATATATATATATATATATATATATATATATATATATATATATATATATATATATATATATATATATATATATATATATATGAAGCAAAAAAAGGCCCATAAATATAACACAAAAAGAAGCGAAGCTGTACTATATATTACGACTGGACTCCAGTCCTCTTCAGGTACCTGAAGAGGACTGGAGTCCAGTCGTAATATATAGTACATCTTCGCTTCTTTTTGTGTTTTATTTATGGGCCCTTTTTTGCTTCATATTGTGCTGTGATATAACAGTTTATTTTGCATATATATATATATATATATATATATATATATATATATATATATATATATATATATATATATATATATATATATATATATATATATATATATATATATATATATATATATATATATATATATATATATATACAGTGTTACCCCGGTTATTCGCGCTTCTTGGTTCGCGTTCTCACTCTATTGCGTTTTTTTTTTTTATAAATTATTATTTTATTTTATGGGTATACGCAAAAATATTAAAATATTGAAAAAAAAAAATTTCAGTATTTTCATTTTTTTATTGAAATTTACGTTGCGTGCTGTTATTTATAATGTAAAGGATGTTTTTTTAACAGCACAGGGAGGGTTTATACAGTTCATAAACGAAAAAATAATTGTAAATGAGTATGTGTCACATCATCGTCACCTCATTCATCGTAATTTTATCTATCACTTTCATAAAAATTTACGTTGCTTACTGTTATTTATAATGTAAAGGGTACTTTTTTAACAGTGCAGGGAGGGTTTATACAGTACGTAAATGAAAAAATAATTGTAAATGAGTGTGTATGTCACGTCATTCTCACCTCATTCACCGTAATTTTATCTATCACTTTCATAAAAATTTACGTTGCTTACCGTTATTTATAATGTAAAGGGTGTTTTCTTAACAGTGCAGGGAGGGTTTATACAGTACGTAAACGAACAAATAATTGTAAATGAGTATGTATGTCACGTCATTATCACCTCATTCATCGTAATTTTATCTATCACTTTCATAAAAATTTACGTTGCAGATATAAGCTATAAGGTTGGATTCCTTTTAACCTTCTGTGGTGTAGTGGTAGCACCTTGACTTAGTAATCATAAGTCCTAGGTTCGAGTCCCGGTCGGCGTAAAAAATTATTTATGTTTACACATATGTAATGTGCTTATTTGGTTATTGTAATGCCCGAATGAGATTGGGAATTGAATTAAATGCTAAAATGAAGCCACGAGTGAGGTTGGGGAATCTGTAATATGAACATAGTGGCATTCAGTTAGAATGTGTTCATTCTTAAGTATAGCAGATATAAGCTATAAGGTTGGATTCCTTTTAACCTTCTGTGGTGTAGTGGTAGCGCCTTGACTTAGTAATCATAAGTCCTAGGTTCGAGTCCCGGTCGGGGTAAAAAATGATTCATGTTTTCACATTTGTAATGTGCTTATTTGGTTATTGTAATGCCCGAATGAGATTGGGAATTGAATTAAATGCTAAAATGAAGCCACGAGTGAGGTTGGGGAATCTGTAATATGAACATAGTGGCATTCAGTTAGAATGTGTTCATTCCTAAGTATAGCAGATATAAGCTATAAGGTTGGATTCCTTTTAACCTTCTGTGGTGTAGTGGTAGCGCCTTGACTTAGTAATCATAAGTCCTAGGTTCGAGTCCCGGTCGGGGTAAAAAATGATTCATGTTTTCACATATGTAATGTGCTTATTTGGTTATTGTAATGCCCGAATGAGATTGGGAATTGAATTAAATGCTAAAATGAAGCCACGAGTGAGGTTGGGGAATCTGTAATATGAACATAGTGGCATTCAGTTAGAATGTGTTCATTCCTAAGTATAGCAGATATAAGCTATAAGGTTGGATTCCTTTTAACCTTCTGTGGTGTAGTGGTAGCGCCTTGACTTAGTAATCATAAGTCCTAGGTTCGAGTCCCGATCGGGGTAAAAAATGATTCATGTTTTCACATATGTAATGTGCTTATTTGGTTATTGTAATACCCGAATGAGATTGGGAATTGAATTAAATGCTAAAATGAAGCCACGAGTGAGGTTGGGGAATCTGTACTATGAACATAGTGGCATTCAGTTAGAATGTGTTCATTCCTAAGTATAGCAGATATAAGCTATAAGGTTGGATTCCTTTTAACCTTCTGTGGTGTAGTGGTAGCGCCTTGACTTAGTAATCATAAGTCCTAGGTTCGAGTCCCGGTCGGGGTAAAAAATGATTCATGTTTTCACATATGTAATGTGCTTATTTGGTTATTGTAATGCCCGAATGAGATTGGGAATTGAATTAAATGCTAAAATGAAGCCACGAGTGAGGTTGGGGAATCTGTAATATGAACATAGTGGCATTCAGTTAGAAAGTGTTCATTCCTAAGTATAGCAGATATAAGCTATAAGGTTGGATTCCTTTTAACCTTCTGTGGTGTAGTGGTAGCGCCTTGAATTAGTAATCATAAGTCCTAGGTTCGAGTCCCGGTCGAGGTAAAAAAAAAAAAATTATTCATATATATATATATATATATATATATATATATATATATATATATATATATATATATATATATATATATATATATATATATATATATATATATATATATATATATATATATATATATATATATATATATATACCGTGTTCCTTTTTCACGCGTTTTTTTTAAATGCGAAATTGAAATAACGCCCGCCAATTTTTTATTTTATTTTTTTTTTTTTTCAAATAAGCGCGCGCGCGAACACTTTTCCCGCCATGCTGCCATCAGTATGCTGTTACCCAGTGTAGTGAGTGTGTATATTTAGTGTTCTGTATTTGTGTTAATTTATATTTTCAGTTCTTTTATATTTTAAACATTATATATTGTACTATCATGGCCAGTAATAGCCTAAGAAAAGACTGTGTAAGTGCTTCTACTCCCAAAAGAGCGAGAACGGCAATAATTCTTGAAATAAAATTGCAAGTGTTGGGCCATTGTGAGTGTACGGTCGCCATTAAACTGGCGATGCATCTCGGTGATTGTTATGGTTTGTGTTTTCAGGTCTTCTATATTTTTAAGATTATATATTGTACATACTATCATGGCCAGTAAATGCCCAGGAAAAGAGGCAGAGAGGCAATAATTCTTGAAATAAAATTGCAAGTGTTGAGCCGTTATAAGAGTGGTGAGAGTTAAGTCTCCATTAATCCGGCAATACATCTCAGTGAATGTTATGGTTTGTGTGTTCAGTTCTTTTATATTTTAAAGATTATGTATTGTACTGTCATGGCCAGTAAATGCCCAGGAAAAGACTGTATAAGTGCTTCTGCTCCCAAAAGAAATAAATTGCAAGGGTTGGTCCGTCATGAGAGTGGTGAGAGTACGGGCAGCATTGAAACTGCGTTGCATCTTAGTGAATGTATGTACGTACACACTATCCGTGAAAATGAGGAAAAAATAAATAAAAGTGCAAAAGCTGGTTTTAGTTTAACTGCGGCTAAGTCTTCATATTCTCGATCGGATATTATGGGGAAGCTGGAAAAAATGGTAAGTAAGAAGTTTTCATATTGTCCATTGGATATTCTGGAGAAAATGGGAAAAATGGTAAGTGTACAACGCTTCTTCCACGAGTACAAAGAGGATTACGATAAGAAAAGATCATCATCATTATTCATTATATATACAGTATATATATATATATATATAATATATATATATATATATATATATATATATATATATATATATATATATATATATATATATATATATATATATATATATATATATATATATACAGTGTTACCCCGGTAATTCGCGTTTCTTGGTTCGCGTTCTCACTCTGTCGCGGTTTTTTTATTGGATAAATTATTATTTTATTTTATGGGTATACGCAAAAATATTAAAATATTGAAGAAAAAAAGTTTTCATTATTTTCATTTTTTTATTGGAAATGTAAATTTACTTTGCTTGCTGTTATTTATAATGTAAAGGGTGTTTTTTTAACAGTTCAGGGAGGGTTTATACAGTTTGTAAACGAAAAAATAATTGTAAATGAGTATGTGTGTCACGTCATCATCACCTCATTCATCATAATTTTATCTATCACTTTCATAAAAATTTACGTTGCCTGCTGTTATTTATAATGTAAAGGGTGTTTTTTTTAACAGTGGAGGGAGGGTTTATACAGTTTGCAAACAAAAAATAATTGTAAATGAGTATGTGTGTCACGTCATCATCACCTCATTCACCGTAATTTTATCTATCACTTTCATAAAAATTTACGTTGCGTGCTGTTATTTATAATGTAGAGGGTGTTTTTTTAACAGTGGAGGGAGGGTTTATACAGTTCGTAAACGAAAAAATAATTGTAAATGAGTATGTGTGTCACGTCATCATCACCTCATTCATCGTAATTTTATCTATCACTTTCATAAAAATTTACGCTGCTTGCTGTTATTTATAATGTAAAGGGTGTTTTTTTAACAGTTCAGGGAGGGTTTATACAGTTCGTAAACGAAAAAATAATTGTAAATGAGTATGTGTGTCACGTCATCATCACCTCATTCACCGTAATTTTTTCTATCACTTTCATAAAAATTTACGTTGCGTGCTGTTATTTATAATGTAAAGGGTGTTTTTTTAACAGTGCAGGGAGGGTTTATACAGTTCGTAAACGAAAAAATAATTGTAAATAAGTATGTGTGTCACATCATCACCTCATTCACCGTAATTTTATCTATCACTTTCATAAAAATTTACGTTGCTTGCTGTTATTTATAATGTAAAGGGTGTTTTTTTAACAGTGCAGGGAGGGTTTATACAGTACGTAAACGAAAAAATAATTGTAAATGAGTATGTATGTCACGTCATCATCACATTCACGGTAAGTTTTCCTATCACTTTCATAAAAATTTACGTTGCTTGCTGTTATCTATAATATTAACGGTGTTTTTTTAACAGTGCAGGGAGGGTTTATACAGTACGTAAACGAAAAAAAAATTGTAAATGAGTATGTATGTCACGTCATCATCACATTCACGGTAAGTTTTCCTATCACTTTCATATAAATTTACGCTTGCATGCTGTTATCTATGAAGTAAAGGATGGTATGTTAACAGTACAGGGACAGTTTATACAGTGTAAACGTAAAAATATATTAAAATATCTATGTACATATAGGCTGATCCTACTTCGCGGATTTCCTGGTTTGCGCTGGGTCCCGGAACCGAACTCCCGCGATAAGTGAGGCAACACTGTATATATATATATATATATATATATATATATATAATATATATATATATATATATATATATATATATATATATATATATATATATATATATATATATATATATATATATATATATATTTTTTTTTTATGATTGTGACACCAGGACGGGCCAAAAAAAATAAATAAATAAAACAGCCCTCATCGGGCCTGGGCACGAAGAATACATAAAGTAAAGAGAAACAGAGATGGAGAGTGTAATGACTTGTCAGATGTGAAGGGATAATAAAAGATGTGTGATGAATATCCAAGAATATTCAGCGTAGCTGTAGGCATAGAAAAAGAACCGTAACTGAAGGAAGACTTAACATCGAACTGTCCTGGACAGACCTATTTAAGTTCAAAAAACCTTCAGCTGTAGTATCGCAATGGGTGGCTGATGCCATGAGCCAACCTACTACTCTTGAAAATATATATATATATATATATATATATATATATATATATATATATATATATATATATATATATATATATATATATCTATATCTATATCTATATATATATATATATATATATATATATATATATATATATATATATATATATATATATATATATACTGCATACTGTATATATAAATTGTATAATATTATCTTTCACACTGAGCTAGTTATAACTCCAATTTTGGTCCTCTCTCTCTCTCTCTCTCTCTCTCTCTCTCTCTCTCTCTCTCTCTCTCTCTCTCTCCAATTTTGGTCCTCTCTCTCTCTCTCTCTCTCTCTCTCTCTCTCTCTCTCTCTCTCTCTCTCTAAGGATATACAAGGTAAGCCCATATATACTGTATAAGCTATGCAATATCTCTAAGCCGTGGAGTGCTTCAGAAAAAGACATTATTTTAGCAAC